>CM019066.1:185795385-186040736 GCA_009667805.1 Leptobrachium leishanense
TTGGCCACACACTTTTTTGAACCATACTCAACGCCGTGGCCTGATGTGGAGGCACCGATGCCCTGGGAGATCTCTAGCGATAGCTCACTGATAAGTTGCAGAAATCTTGGTTACAATAGGAGACCTGCTCCTGATTCAGGGATGCAACTCGAATAAGTCTACCACACGCCATGTTACATTTCTGTTATCTGGCCCTCATTTCTGTGCTATTATTCACTGGTGTATTCTTCTTACGTGTCACTGTATTTGTTTCTTTGTATTATGTACTTTCCATATAATAAAAATTTTGTCAACGAAAAAAAAAAAAAGGCATCAGTCAAGCGGCCCCGGCCTTCACCGCTCTTCCTCTGATCATCCGCAGCCTCAGAAGCACCTGTGTCATCACTTGGTAACCTACCAGTGCCTGGAAAGGTGTTACACAAGTGTCGCTTTAGAGCGTACTCAAGTTGTTTCATCCTGTCCTCCCTCTGTGTGGGCAGGATGAGCTGTGCAACTTTACCCTTGTATCGTGGATCAAGAAGGCTTGCCAACCAGTAATGATCCCTCTCCTTGATAGCACGAATCCTGGGGTCCTTTAGCAGGCTTTGCAGGATAAGGGAGCCCATGCAGCGTAGGTTGGAGGTGGCATTAGTTTCCGAGTCTTCTTGGTCAATGAGGATAACCCCATCGTGCACTTCCTCCTCCCAGCCACATACTAGTCCTTGTGTTTCTGGGCACACAACACCCTCCCTTGAGGAATCCCCACCTTAAATGCCCCCACTACTTAAATATTCCTCCTCATCCTCCTCCTGTCTGATCTGAGGACCTGCAGAAATGCTGTCTGCGTAAAGACTGGGGCCTTGAGAGCAAGGAAAGGCCTCCTCTTCCTCCTGCTGCTCTGCCTATAATTCCCCGCAGAGTGCGCTCCAGCAGGAACACTAAAGGAATTGTGTCACCGATGCATGCACTGTCCCTGCTCACCATCCTCGTTGCCTCCTCAACTGGTGACAGTACAGTGCATGCATCCTTAATCATCAGCCACTGCGGGGGGGAACCAAGTTGACCTGAACCTGTCCTTGTGCCATACTCACACAGGTACTCATTGATGGCCCTCTGCTGCTTTTGCAGATGCTGCAGCATTGCTAATGTCGAGTTCCACCTGGTGGGCAGGTCACAGATCAGACGGTTTGTGGGAAGGTGGAATTCTCTTTGAATTTCTGCCAGGCGAACACTTGCTGGGAATGACCATCTGAAGTGGCTGCAGACTTTTCTGGCCTGGCTGAGAAGCTGTGCCAGCCCTGGGTACCTGGTTAGGAAATGCTGTACCACCAGATTTAGGACGTGTGCTAGGCATGGTACATGCGTCAACTTACCCTGGTGTAGGGCGGAGAGAAGGTTGCTGCCATTATCACAGACGACCATTCCCAGCTGAAGCTGGCGTGGTGTTAACCATCTCTGCACCTACCCCTGCAGAGCTGACAGAATTTCTGGCCCGGTGTGGCTCCTGTCCCCTAAACAAACCAGCTCAAGCACAGTATGGCATCTTTTTGCTTGAGCCATTGCGTAGCCCCTGCCACGCGTCGGTTTAACTGCCACTTCGCCAGAGAAGGAGGAGGAGGAGGAAGAGGTGGTGGAGCAGACAGACCTCATAAAAGCAGTTTTCTGGAGGCATGGTGGATGAACAAGCTCCAGCACAGAGCCCCGTCCTGGATCCCTCCCAGCTGGCAAGCAGAGTTACCCAGTGTGCCGTGAAGGAAATGTAACGGCCCTGTCCATGCTTGCTGGACCACATGTCTAAAGTAATGTGCACCTTGCTGCTGACTTCTTTCCCAATGACTCCATAACATTGTCTTCCATGTGCTGGTATAGTGCTGGATTGGCCTTTCCGTGAAAAGAAATGGCGTTTTGGAACCTGCCATTGTGGTACAGCACATTCAGCAAATTCACGGAAGGAAGCAGAGTGCACGAGCTGGAAAGGCAGCAGCTGTAATGCGAGTAATTTTGCTAAGCTGGCATTTAGACGCTGTGCTTGGGGATGGTTGGGACTATATTTTTTCTTACGCTGCAGCAGCTGGGGCAATGTAATCTGACTGCGTAAATCTTCAGCTGATGGGATGCTGTCACATTCTGAGGAAGGACCTGGTACACCCATTACTGTAGCATCATCCCTGTCAGTGGAGGTTGGAGTCCATGACATAGCAGGACATATAGTGGGGGTAGAGACAGGTGAGGAGGACCTACGCAAAGTTTTGTGCCAACGGGATGCGTGGCAGGTGGTCATATGTCGCCTCAAGCACGTGGTACCCAAGCGTGGGATGTCTTTCCCATGCTTGATCCTCATCTGACATAGATTACAAATAGCAACGGTGCGGTCTGCTGCACATTTCTTAAAGAACTCCCAGACAGCAGACTTTCTGTACATGTGCTTTGAGACAACAGCGCTCTGCACCTGAGCAGCTGTGACTTCTGATTCCTTGGACTGGCTACGGTTGGTCATAGAGGACGTTCTGCCTCGTTTTTGTTGTGCCTCCTCCTCCTCCCTTGGCTCCTCTGTTCGATCAGGCACCCAGGTGGAGTCAGTGACCTCATCAGCGTCATCACCCCCTATCTCCTCGTCACTGGAGCCAACTTGGCAGTATGCTGCAGCTGCTGGGGCAACATGAGTGCCAGTTATTTGTGTGTCACTGGCACCCCCTTCCTCTAGGTTGATTATACTCCCTTCCTCAACCTCAGAGTTTGAATCAGAGCACTGTAGTTGCTGCGCATCCTCAAGCAGCATGTCACTGTCATTGTAGTCAAACAATTCAGCTGACTCCTCCGTGTATGTTGGTGAGGCTACGGCAGGAGTAGCTGTGGACATGGAGGCTGCTTTAGATGCTTTGGCAGCTGAGGTGGACTGTAAACCACTACAAGCCTGGCTGGCAGAGGACTCGGAGGATGAGGATGGCCTGGTTAGCCAATCCACCAAGTCCTCTGTATGTTGCTGCTGCTGCTTAAGACGGCCAGCACCAGTTAGAAAGGACAAGCGTGCCCCTGCAGAGGATGCACCACGTCCACGACGACCAGAGACACAGCTTCCGACACAGAGGCTGCTTGCCCTCTTATCTGTGTCTGGGAGCGTCTGCCTGTCCTTTTTGGTCTTTCTGACATGGTGAGTGATATATAGATTAACGATATACAGAACTCTGATTCAACCCTGTTATAAAAATTGGAGATATGCAGAACTCTGATTCAACTGTGTTATCTAGATTAAAGATTTCCAGAACTCTGGTATAACTCAGTGAGACACCCTGATAGCTGGCAGCCAGTGACAAGACATAGATTAAAATTCGCAGAAATCTGCTACAAGTCTGTGAGACCCCTTGATAGGACCCCCTGATAGCTGGCAACAGTGACAAGACACATATTACAATTCCCAGAAACCACCTATAAATCAGTGAGACCCCCTGATGGGTGGCAGTGAGAAGACACAGATTACAATTCCCAGATATCTGCTACAAATCTGTGAGACCCCCTGATGGGTGGCAGTGACAAGACACAAATTACAATTCCCAGAAACCTCCTATAAATCAGTGAGACCCCCTGATGGGTGGCAGTGACAAGACACAGATTAAAATTCCCAGAAACCACCTATAAATCAGTGAGACCCCCTGATGGGTGGCAGTGACAAGACACAGATTAAAATTCGCAGAAATCTGCTACAAGTCTGTGAGACCCCCTGATAGCTGGCAACAGTGACACGGATTACAATTCCCAGATATCTGCTACAAATCTGTGAGACCCCCTGATGGGTGGCAGTGACAAGACAGATTAAAATTTGCAGAATTCTGATACAGGTCTGTGAGACCCCCTGATAGCTGGCAACAGTGACAAGACACAGATTACAATTCCCAGATATCTGCTAGAAGTTAGACCCCCCAATAGCTGCTGGCACTGAGAAGACACACTAACAGAACAATCTCCTCTCAAAAAACACGTGCTTAGGCAAGGGACGCCTTATATAGTGTGCTGCGGGACTTAGCTCTGTGAGTCCATGATTGGGCAAAATTTGCCCAATCAGGACTCTGAGCCGTGATTGGCATAGTCTTGCACCTGTCTTGCACCTGACCTGTGGTCAGGTGCAAGGCTGTAGCCAATTACAAGCTTCGGGCCAGTGGTAAAAGTGCATTGTGGTCCATTGTGGTGCATTGTGGGCGAACATGCGGCGAACACGTGGAAATGTTCGGAGTTCGACGAACAGCCGAACGGGCGATGTTCGAATCGAACACCGAACAGATCGAACCGACCAGCTCATCCCTAATAATGAGGGTTTAATGGGGACTGGCTTATACTACGAGAACTGGAGGTTAATGGAGAGTTACAGGTTACTAAGGAATAGTGGAGGCTTATCTGTTGACTGGAGCGAAAGGGAACATGTTTGTATGTAAATACATTCTTTGTGTGTGTAAATTGATTTTTTTGCATGCAGTTAGAAGCTCTATGTGTGTCAAGTGTGGGGGTGAAGGTCAGGAGGGCCCATGGCACACAGATTGTACATTTAGGCCCAGTTAGGTCTAGTTACAATGCTGCAAAGACCTGTACAATGCCAAAAATATTTCTAGGGCATATGATTCATCTCGCTATGGATGGATGTAAGTAGTTACGTCACGTAATTATATGCCACTTTTTTTTTTTAAAGACTTGCAAACATGACGCTAAAATGGAGACGTTAAGCAGGAATATCTGCGCTTGCAGAATTTCACTTACCATCTCCACTTTATAATCATATTCCGGGGTAGGCGCTAACTTAGCGCATCGCCTGAAATGCAGCACAAAGCTGCCGAATACAAGCAGCGGCACTCCACCAAAAGTATCAGCTTGTGAAGTACATAGGACTCCATGGAGCTTTTCACATCCTGGCTGCGAGATTACGCATTGCCGCGGAGTGAGACTAGGAAGTTTTTCCTAGTCTCACTCTGTTCCCGGCGAGAAGCAGCAGATCAAACCACCTTTTTCATCGTGGGATGAAATGTGAGTGTAGCGCTGGTTTAAATCCTGCCGCTGTAATTACTCGTTTCTGCCCACCAGGGGGAGACGAGCGCAATGTAAACCAATACTGGACACTTTCGGACTACGTTTTCCAGCATGCTTTGGGGCAGGGACAGGAAGTGGGTGGGGAGAACCGAGCGACATCCGCAACCTCGTGCAGAGAAGAGCCAGTACACCCGATGTTGCGTCCAGTCTATCAGCGAATGGTCGAGGAACAGAAGGCACCTGCCAAAGTGGGGCGCCTGTGGAGATTGGGAGGAACAGAAAAGGTTCTGCAATCAGGAGAAGTGGCGAGTTTCCGGGCTTCAGTCAAGTTGAATGGATCGCAACCAGGTCCCTATGTGGTACTGGAAACTGATTTTAATCATGGGATTGAAGCCGGAGTCGAAGTAATTCCTGAAATAATCTCCACCAAAGCTTTGAAACGAACACGAGGAAGAGTCTCAGTCAGTGCATGTAATGTATCTGATTCTCCAGTGATCCTGAAAGCACGAATGCCTATCGGGCAAGTGGCGTTCGCTACGCCTCTCTCTCCTACCGATTTAGGAGGGGGAGCGAATAAAGAGATTCCAGCTGACAGGTTCTATCCCAAGGACGCTCCCATGTCACCTGAATGGAAGAAACATCTTCAGTCCCAGGTCCTAAAGTGGAGGGACTTGTTCTCAAAGGATGAGTTTGACGTGGGCCTGGCTAAGAGTACTGAGCATTGCATTCGACTGCAGGAAGATAAGCCGTTTCGAGAAAGGTCAAGACGAGTTCCGCTGGGAGACTTGGATGATCTAAGAGAACAGCTGAATAAACTGCAAAGAACCAAGGTGATTCAAGAGTCCAGGAGTCCGTACGCTTCTCCCATAGTGATGGTTCAGAAGAAGAATGGTTCTGTCCGTCTATGCATAGACTATCGCACGCTAAATCGGAGAACCATCCCCGATCAATATGCCACTCCTCGGATAGAAGATGCCTTGCAGTGTTTGTCTGGAGCAAAATGGTTTAGTATACTAGACCTGCGAAGTGGGTATCACCAGATACCAATGCATCCTGAAGACAAAGAGAAGACTGCGTTCATCTGCCCACTGGGGTTCTTTGAGTTCAACAGAATGCCTCAAGGCCTTACGGGGGCTCCAGCCACGTTTCAACGGTTAATGGAGAAGACAGTCGGAGACATGAACCTGATCGAAGTGCTAGTGTATCTGGATGACATAATCGTGTTTGGAAAGACGTTGGAAGAACATGAGCAACGGTTGGAGAAGGTCTTGAAGCGGCTCCATGAAGAGGCGTTGAAACTGTCTCTGGAGAAGTGTCAATTCTGTTTGCCTTCCGTTACATATCTGGGACACGTTGTTTCAGCAGAAGGCGTTTTGACGGATCCTCGGAAGTTGGAAGCCGTAGCTTCCTGGCCTAGACCCCGAAATGTTACTGAACTTAGATCTTTCCTGGGATTCTGCTCCTATTACCGAAGGTTTGTAGGAGGGTTTGCCAAGATAGCTCAACCACTGAATAAGCTCCTGCAGAAGGAAGATTTAGAAGAAGGCCACAAGGCCTCTGACCGAAATCCGTCGGCTAGAGGGCCAAGGAAGGCTCGAGAATCTATCCAAGGAGAATGGACTAGTCAATGCGAAGGTGCTTTCATGAAGCTGAAAGAGAGTCTAACTCGAGCTCCTGTCTTGGCATACGCTGATCCTCATAAGCCGTACGAATTGCATGTAGATGCCAGCCGAGAGGGTCTAGGGGGAGTCTTATACCAAGAATATGGTGGATTGTTGAGGCCTGTAGCCTACGTGAGCCAGAGTCTTACGCCTTCGGAAAAGAATTATCCTACCCATAAATTGGAGTTCCTCACTTTGAAGTGGGCGGTGGTCGACAAGCTGAAAGACTATCTGTATGGAGCCGAATTTGTGATAAAAATGGATAGCAATCCTCTTACCTACGTCCTTACTACTGCGAAGTTGGATGCAACGGGACATCGGTGGTTGGCTGCTCTGTCAGGGTTTAGGTTCAGCCTGAAGTATCGCCCTGGAGTGAACAATCGTGATGCTGATGCTTTGTCGAGAAGACCCTACACTGCAGAATGGACTCAGTTAACTCCAGATGGGGTGCAAGCTTTATGTCAAGGAGGAGAGCGCCGGGTCAAGGGAGGGATTGAAGCAGAAGCCATAGGAGTTATGGCTGCGGCTGTTCCAGAGTTCTACTGTAATCCTACGCAGCTGAGAGATGAAAGTTTGCCTACTTTTTCGAAACAAGACCTGAGAGCTGACCAGGCTGGAGATCCTCTGATTGCATTAACCATGAAGGCCCTAAACGCGAACCAATGGGAAATTCTTCTGACAAATTCCCCAGAAGGGGCCAGATTGGTATACAAGGAGTGGGAACGGTTGAAGATGTTGGATGGGGTGGTCTACCGGAGGGGCCCCTCAAACGATGCTGGAGAGACCCAACAGTTGTTCCTTCCCACCAAACACAGAGAGGGTGTGCTACGGTCATTACACGACGACCGTGGACATTTAGGAGCAGAGAGAACCTTTAAGCTGGTGCGGGACAGATTCTATTGGCCCTGCATGAGGCCTGAAGTTGAAAGTTACTGCCACTCATGTCTGAGATGTATCCAAAGGAAGACTCTGCCAACCCGAACTGCTCCAATGAGCCACCTACAAAGTCAAGGACCCATGGATTTGGTGTGCATTGACTTCCTGTGCTTAGAGCCGGATGCTAGTGGGCAGGGAAATATCTTAGTGGTGACTGATCATTTCACGCGTTATGCCCAAGATTTTTCTACAAGAGACCAACGTGCTCCTACGGTGGCGAAGGTTTTAATGGAAAAGTTTTTTGTTCACTATGGACTGCCAAGGAGAATACACTCGGATCAGGGTAGAGACTTTGAGAGCCGGCTTGTTGGGCAATTACTGGAACTGTTGGGAATTCAGAAGACCTGAACTACACCATATCACCCTCAAGGTGATGCTCAACCAGAAAGGTTCAGTCGCACTCTGCTAAATATGTTGGGGACATTATCAAACAGAGAGAAGCAGAGCTGGAGTCGTCACATAGCCACGCTAGTACATGCATACAACAGTACGGAGAGTGACGCTACTGGATACTCACCGTACCGTCTTATGTTCGGAAGGGAAGCTCGACTGCCAGTTGATTTGGCGTTCGGGTTATCTCTGTATCAGACGTCTGTGGCCTCTCATAGGAATTATGTGGATAGACTTCGGAAGAATTTGGCCTCTGCGTTTGAACAAGCCCGTTTGACCTCTGGGAACAGGGAACAGAGGAATAAGCAAAACAACGATTTGAAAGTTCGGATACAGGATCTACAACCCAGTGATAGGGTTTTGTTGAAGAACTTGGGTGTTTCTGCCAGACATAAGTTGGCGGACAGATGGAGTTCTCAGGTCTACATTGTCTGCAAGCAACTGCCGGGTCTGCCGGTTTACCAAATTCGACCTGATGGGAAGGCTGGGCCTCTTAAAAACTGGCACCAAAATCATTTGCTACCTCTGAAGGAAGCTGTAAGGATACTAGTTGGAGACGAACTTTCTCTGCTGAACCCGCCTCCGCCTGCTCCACGTTTGACTCCCGTTACTCGGTCTCAGCAGACACGAGTTGTTAAGGAAAGTGAAGGGGAAAGTGAAGAAGAAAGTTTTTGTCAGGATTGGGTGCGCTCACCAGAGCCTGAAGAAGTCGTCCCAGTTGCCGAACGGTGGGAAAGTAACCTGAGGCCTGAGGCTCCAGAATTCCAGCTGGACATTCCTGAAACTTCTGAAATTCCTATAGTTCCTGAAATCGCGTCCTATGATTACAGTTCTATGCCTTCATTGGAAGGATCATACTCCGAGGAGATGTCTGTTCCAGTTGTGAATGAAAGACCCGAACCTGTATCTGTAATACTTCCGACTGAAGAAGAGCTGATTGAGCCAGAACCAAAATGTTCTGTCCGACCCCCTCAAAGACTCACCTACGACTCACCAGGACATAGCACTGAAGAGGCTGTTACCACAGTGCGAAGGTTGCCCGAAGTGTCTGCTATGTTAGCTGAGGTAGCTAGAAATATGAGTAAACTTGAGGATGTATACCTAACCCATTGTATGTTTGCTGCTGAGCATTTATATATCGACTGATGTAATGTTGAAATGTAATGTAACTGTTACAACTCCTTGGAGAGACCCAAGAGTTCTAGGAGGGGAAGAGTGTAGTGCTGGTTTAAATCCTGCCGCTGTAATTACTCGTTTCTGACCACCAGGGGGAGATGAGCGCAATGTAAACCAATACTGGACACTTTCGGACTACGTTTTCCAGCATGCTTTGGGGCAGGGACAGGAAGTGGGTGGTGAGAACCGAGCGACAACCGCAACCTCGTGCAGAGAAGAGCCAGTGTGCGCCAAGGGGTGAACAGAGCAAGACGCACGTGAGACAAGGAGCGATTGTGACCAGGCCGGTGCTGCCTTGCGGAGCTGGAGATCAGTTTAAATTACTTGCCAGAGACCTAGTAATCCACCGGTGAGAAGTTTACACAGATACAGAGCTGCAGAAGGACCCCGAGTTAGGAGACCGCGATGATCTAATGGGAGTGCAGGCTGTGAGCCGAGCATCTTGTGGCAGAAATGGACAAGCAAGACAAGCAGATCCGGTGGCACAGAGTCCCAGTCAAGTCGAGCGGAGAGACGTCCTGGGTCGAGCAGAGCGCAGAGTATCTGGCGGATGGGTGAGAGGCCTTCCCGGCCACAGTAAAATAATAAAGCACGCTGCAGTTTGTCTAAACCTACAGGGCCCCAACGTGACTAGTCGAAGACACATTGAAATCATTCACTGGCCAGTTGAATCTAGTACCCGGGTACCAACACACGCATACACGCACACCTTCTTGGGACACAACCTGTACGGGACTGTACTGTACGGGTCTGGTAAAATCCACAACAGTGCTGGTATATATTTATTCCCTAGTGCGGGGAGACTGACCCGAGGTTTAAATTCAGCGGCTCCTCCGGGAGTGAGCGCTACACGAGTATTGGCTTTTTAGGGGGGGGGATTAGAGCGTGTTTGCAATAGCAGAATCGTTTAACACCAGCTTTTAGGAGTTTGTAAAATTTGTCAATTTGCGTCCCGACGTTAACTTGCACCTGCTCCTTGTAATACCTCACGTCTCGAAACATTAAAAAATGATTACGCTCCACATGTTAAGTATAGGAGACATAAAGTACAGTAAGCTCGTGCAAGCTGCGAAACGCTAACTGATTTAACCCCAGTCAAGTGATCCATCTTTTCCAGCTCCTGGATATGCAAAATATTAAAGATCAGAATGTATAGGAGTACAACTCTGCAATAATTTATACATATTCAGATTTTTGATACAAATAAGCTAGCTTTTCACATATTGCACATTTAATCACCTTGGCTTGCTCCTGCAAGTCACTCACCTTCCATGGTTAAATCCATTTTACACCTACTCTTTGTCTAGCTATGTTTGTTATGTCTTTTTATTACATGAAACACAATCCCTGCACATTTCTGTTGACTTTCCCATGGCACACCTCTATAGATTAAATCGAGTACACTGAAACCACCTGGTTGCAAGGCATTGTGTAAAATTTGTAATAAATACATTTAGAAAAGGTTTCAAAGTGTATACTTATTCAAATGTGTCCCTGGAAGGTATTGCTAGTACCAATGATCTACTATACTGACTGAATGGTCCAAGGCATCGACCCTGTCTATATCACCGTATAAATGTGTACCTAACTTAAAGGGATACTCTAGGCAACATGACCACCTAAGCTATTTTAGGTGGTCATGATGCCCGGAGTATCCTGCCCTCTGTCTCCCCTCCCTCCGCTCGGCAGTTCAGCTGAAAAAGCTGAAAACAGCTGAGAGAGGCGGAGGAGTTTACTCCGCCCTCCCAGCTGTCAGTCAGCAGAGCGGGAATCATATTTCCCGCTTCGGCCGACTTTTGCCGAGTAGGAGACGTCATCGCGCTTTCAGTGCGATGACGTCTTCAACTCGCCGCAGTAGCTGGCGGCAGCGGCTGAGGGTTAGTGTTGCGCGCATCCTCTTGCGCGCAACACTAATCCTCAGAGGGAGCCGGGAGGAAGCCTGCCGATTGGCTGGCTTATGTGAGGCGCGCATGCGCGCTTCTCACGTAAACCAGAAGCCAAGAAGCAAGAAGGACGGGAGCGGAAGAGGAGGGAGGTGAGTATATAAAAAAAAAAGACGACGCTGGAAAGAAGTGGATTTTAGGGTAAGTATTACAGTTACAAAAAAATAAATAAAAACTAAAGATTTATTAAGGGAATAGGGATAGGTTAGGATAAAAAAACGGGGGGGGGGGGTGATTTTTTGAGTAGAGTATTCCTTTAAATAGTGCAAGACAAATACTCCATGTGCCAAATCTAAACATTGTTTTGCCAAAATGTAAACAATATTTTAGTTTTTACGTCTCAAGGGAAATGTAGTTCCAAAACATCTGGAGGGCCAAGGTTGTTGACCCCTGCTGTATATACAGGGTTATTCAAAGACATCCGAATTGTGGCTGAAAGGTAACCAAACACTGAAATTCAGCATACGGTTATCTTTCCTGCCCATTTGGCTGTTCAGAGAGCAGGCAGTTCGCCAAATGTTTGCGAATTGCCTGCACATACGGTGCCTGTTCGTTGCTTGTTCGAGGGCAGTGAAATCCCCATAGAGAAGCAATGCTTCGTCTATTCAGAGAACAAAAACCAGCAGTGAAAAGTTGCCGAAATGCCCTGCTGTTCGGTGGTTTCATGCGGCGGATTTATTCAGGTGAATCCCATAGGTTTCAATGTTAAAAATATGTTTTAATTCAATATCTAATAAACCGTTTAATATTATATTGTGCAGTAAAAAGTCTCTTTATGTATTGATTTTTTAGGATCTGTAAAGCATTTTTTTGGATTTTTATTGCAAAACATTTTTCCCGATTTTTTTTTTTTTTAAATCGCCTTTTGTTTTTACTGTAACAGCCCTTTTTATTATCATTCACAGGATCTTATATGTAAATTCCAGGCATTTTCGTTTTGTAGTTTTTTTGCAAATAGCGTTTCAAATTTTAAACTTTCGAGCGTACTGGTTTTTTTTTTCACCTCATTCGTCTGCGAGTCGGGTTTTTCCGGCAGCTGCTCTGCGCTGTGATCGGCGGCTAGTCGGGTTTCTCCGGAGTGTTCGGCGGGGTTAATCCAGCTGTTCTCTGCAGGTTTCTGTGAGTGTTCGGTCAGTATTCGGCTGGTTTTGCAGTGAGTGATCGTCAGGTTTGCGGCGGGTTTCCCTGCAGTACGACGGCCCTGTGGTGCTTGCTGAATACACCACAGGGTCAGCGATCTAGGATCGCCGAATTGCAGGGAACGAAAAGTCACCGAACTTGCGGTGACTTTTCGATTCTCTTTGAATAACCCTGATAGTTACTACGGCTGTATTTAAAATAAATTTTTACATGTAATTTTCTGCAGACATTTAACATTTGTATTCTGAGCTCCCGCCTTCATTGGCTCATATGAACACAAAACGTAATAAGTCTAATGTTAGTTAAAGGAAATATTAATAAAACATAGTGTTTGCATTGCTATTACTGATACATAGCGAGTGTTTACACATTAAACAGGATATCTTGTTTATGGCTCACACCTCTGTTTATTGTTTTTATTTCAGTGAAGTTACTATAGTGAATACACTATTTTTATTGACCTTATTAACTTTATTTATCTTGACTGTCTTTTACGGTGGTATGCATGTCAGATACAGGCGTATAGTATGACAATGTAAATTACTGCAACTCAGGCTGATTTAACAATTATGTTTCTTATCAGGCTGACGCCAGTGAACATCTTCTGATAAAGCCTATCACTAAATGCAACAGCAGCACGCAGACTGATACTCACATCCTGGAATCCAACATTGTCAAGTCCTATGAGTGGAATGAATGGGAGCTTAGGAGGAAAGCAATCAAATTGGTTAGTATGAGTGATGACAATCCATGGATTACAAATCACAAATATAATGGATCCAAAAAATAGGTAAATTAGTAAATAACCCCCTTAGAGTGTTTTACTAAATGCTGTGTTGCAAAAAACAGTGAAAATAGACGATAGGATTCTAGTGCTAACAAACTTTGACTTTTCACTAAAGTACAAATACACAGTGGTAGGAGAGACTTCACTGGAAAGCTTCTCCTTTCCTTTGGATGATATTCTTGTGCAATGCCAGCGTTTACAGGCGTCATAATACTTGCTGAATAACCTCCTAAGGATCTTACTGTATTTAAGTCAGATTACCCGGTACCGGGGTCATCTTCTTGCGGAGATCCTTACATACATACAAGGACTAACTTTCATATTTCAAGACTGGAGAAGCAATGTTAGCAGATCTACATTCCCCTTCCATGAAGTTATTTTATGTGGTTTGTATAGAATTTTGTAAGTGATTACAAACATTGATGGATTTTAAACTTCCACTAACATTTAGGGCGAATATCAGACGAACGCATTCTGAGCGCACTCTGCGTTCGTGCATAACGGATGTACGTGCTGACGGAAGATATTGTAGACAACACACGGTCTGTGTTTTTTGACGGATGTAGAAAAAAAAAAGGAAATATGGCAATCAAAATTAAATTAAATGACAGGTACAATCAGCCAGACCAAAAAAAATTCTGAGCGTCAACATGATGGACATTGAAAATGCGCTGCGTCTGATGTCGCGTCATCATGCACACAGGCTGCTACGTGGACGTGGCGCACTCTGGGCGTTCGTCGTAGCATAAATGGCGTCCGTTGCCACATGCGTGGTGCGTGTGCAATTCAGTGCGCACGTACTTTGTGTGTTGGTCTCTATTGATCACAAATCAATGCTACGACAGACGTTAAACTGTGCGGCGACACGGATGTGATGACTGCGTTCATCTGACGCTAGCCTTTGGTGACACAGAAATGCCAGAGTTCAAAATTAGAGTGACATTAGAGTGAATATTATAGGACTCGTTAGACTTGCACTCCAGAACACTATGAAGTTAGGAACCCTCGCGATGCTAATGTCACAGCCTAACTTTTTACCCTCGGTATACCATACTGAGGACACGTAGCCCTAGAGATTTATTTATATTGCAAGTGGTTTGTAACCCTTATCCTACTGATTTTCAAACTTTTGATTTTGCGGCACACTAACAGGATGCACAAAATTGCCAGTTACAATTATTTATAAAGCGCCAACCTATTCCGCCTTGCTGTACAAGGCAGACCAGCAATTTAAGTACACAGTATTGTTTAAAAAAACAAGTATTAAGTCTATTTTTAACATTCTAGTCAGTAACACATCTCCCCTTTGCGCCATTGCTTCATTATACCAACATTTTGTCACTGTCCTATTGTTCACTCACCTCATTCTTCTATTGCGCAGCGAATACCTGCGGACCATTCTCAGCACACCTGTGTAACACACCTCACTGGTTGAAAATCACTGCCATAAACTGTTAGTTGTTCCACTGTTTGACAAAAAATACAATAGTGCACAGGAGCAAAAACAAAATGAAACAAATTACATATGGTATCCTCTAGGTCAGGGCTGTTAAACTCTACCCCTTTTCCCCTCAGATATTGCTGAACTGCAACTCCCATGGTTCTGTTGCCATCTATTGCAAAGTGTTCTGGGAATTGTAGGCAATCATGTGAGGGGACATACGAGGGGCCATAGTTTTACACCCTGCTCTAGGTAGTGTGTATCCTAAAAATATTGATGGGGGGGGGGTTGTCACTGACACTCCTACATTCACATATTCCTGAGCCATGTCTTCTTCATTATACTTTATTGGGTTAATGTTTGCATAAGAAGAGAGGCCTACTATTTGAGCTCTGCCAAAGGCCCCACTAACATAGAAACATAGAAAATGTCGGCAGATAAGAACCTTTCGGCCCATCTAGTCTGCCCAATTACATGGATACTTTACCTGGATTTATCTTTTGTTTAGGATAGCCTTATGCCTATCCCATGCCTGCTTAAATTCAATTACTGTTTTGGCCTCTACCACTTCGACTGGAAGGCTGTTCCATGTATCCACCACCCTCTCAGTAAAATAATGCTTCCTGATGTTACTTTTAAACCTTTGCCCCTCTAATCTAAGACTATGTCCTCTTGTTTTGCTACTTTGTTTCCTTTTAAATATACTCCCTTCCTCTACCTTGTGGATTCCCTTTACGTATTTAAATGTTTCTATCATATCTCCTCTGTCTCGTCTTTTTTCCAAGCTGTACATGTTAAGATCATTAAGCCTTTCCTGGTAACTTTTCTCCTTCAAGCCGTACACCATTTTAGTAGCCTTCTCTGAACTCTCTCTAAGGTGTCTATATCCTTCTGGAGATACGGTCTCCAGTACTGCACACAGTACTCCAAGTGAGGTCTCACCAGTGCTCTGTACAGTGGCATGAGCACTTCCCTTTTCCTACTGCGAATACCTCTCCCTACACAACCAAGCATTCTGCTAGCATTTCCTGCTGCTCTATTACATTGACTACTTACCCTTAGATCCTCTGAAATAATGACCCCTAAATCCCTTTCCTCAGATGTTGAGGTTAGGACTGTATCAAATATTCTATATTCAGCCCTTGGGTTTTTACGTCCCAGGTGCATTATCTTGCACTTATCCACATTAAAACTCAATTGCCACAGCTCCAACCATTTTTTTAGTTTACCTAAATCATTTGTCATTTGGCTGATCCCTCCAGGAATGTCAACCCTTTTGCAAATCTTTGTGTCATCAGCAAAAAGACATACTTTACCATTAATACCTTCTGCAATATCACTAATAAAAATATTAAAGAGAATGGGTCCAAGTACTGACCCCTGAGGTACCCCACTGGTAACAAGACCTTGCGCCGAATAAACTCCATTTACCACAACCCACTGTTGCCTGTCACTCAGCCACTGCCTAATCCATTCAACAATATTGGAATCCAAGCTCAAAGATTGCAATTTATTGATAAGCCTTCTATTCAGCAATCCTTTCCTTTAACATGGTTTCCATTAATTTGCCCACTACTGACGTAAGACTAACTGGCCTATAGTTCCCCGATTCCTCCCTACTACCCTTCTTGTAAATGGGCACAACATTTGCTAATTTCCAGTCTTCTGGGACGACTCCTGTTAACGGTTTTGCTATTACAACACTGAGCTCTTTTAATAACTTAGGGTGGATCCCATCAGGCCCCATTGACTTATTTGTCTTTACTTTAGACAGCTGCTGTAGAACCTCCATCTCTGTAAACTCATATGTAAATGTCTCTTTAGTGTTCCTCCTAACTGAGGTCCCTTTCCTTCCTTTTCTTCTGCAAAGACTGAACAAAAATATTCACTGAGGCAGTCAGCGAGACTTTTATCCTCTTCTACATACCTTCCTTTGTTTTTAATCTAACTAATCCTTGTTTTACTTTTCTTTTCTCGTTTATGTATCTAAAAAATGTTTTGTCCCCCTTTGTCCCCCTAACTCTACTGCCACCTCTGAATGATGGTTCAATGCTCTTGCTGCTATTCTCCTCAATACTTCTTGTTCTTCTTGTCCACAGGCCAATTTGCGCCAAAAAGTTACTCATTCAATGCAGACACAAAGCAGTCATATGAGAAGAGAAAACTGCTCTCAAGTGTATTTACCGAAGAAAGTCGCAACCCAAACTAAACGTGACAACTCAAGCAATGTGCCCAAACCACAGGTCTATATGGCGGGAATCCGAGGTGGAAAAATGTCAACATCTACCAACATGATTCTAGTTAACTTAACGAGAGCAGTGGATGAATCTTGAGTGCAAAGTGTGTTCATTTACACAAATAAACCTTTTACTCATGTACACCATATTGTGTGAGAAATTAATGTAGTAGGTGTCTACAGATCACTCTTGAAAATAACCAATTTTATTTATGTAAGGGGGTTTCTCCAACACAATATATAAACTATATACTGAACAATTGCAGATTTTCCCTTACCGTCTCCATATTAGCAGCCACCATGGAAAAGGGCCTATTATATTTTATTAATATAGCACCACCATATTCTACAGTGCTATACAATATATATGAACAATGGGATGATAAATTTGAACAGCATACATAGATCAATAAGAAATAATACAGTACTCTTGGCAGTGGTGGAGCTAAGGAACAAAGGGCCCTGGTGCAAGATTTTTTTGCCCCCCCCAAAAAAAAACTAATTCACACCCCCTGAAGCATCAACAAAAAATAAAGTTGAAAAATAGAAAAAGAAAATAGAAAAAATATATATTTGAGCATATTTATTTATTATAGAGAGCCCCCAGCTCACACATGGATATAATTTCCCCCAGCTCACACATGGATATAATTGCCCCCAGCTCAACGATGAGCAGTCCTGACCGCCGGCGGGCCCCCTCTTACTGGCGGGCCCTCTCTGACATCATCAGAGGGGGCCCGCCGGCGGCCATCTTGAAGTCCCTGCTCGCCGGAGGCTGGGCCCATTTAGGCCCACCGGCGAGCAGGGACTTCAAGATGGCCGCCGGCAGGCCCCCTTTGATGTCAGAGAGGGCCCGCCAGTCCTCAGAGGAGGCCCGCCGGCGGTCAGGACTGCTCATCAGAGGGGGCCCATCGGCGGCCATCTTGAGGTCCCTGCTCACCGGCGGCTTGGCTACCCCCAGGCTGAGGCCCCGGTGCGCCTGCACCGGCTGCACCGGCGGTAGTTCCGCCACTGACTTTGGGGCACCCTGTTCCTGAGGGAACTTACAACTCTTCGGGGGCAAGTTTTCACTTGTTGAATAACCCTTTCAATATCGGCAGTGTAGCAAAGCAGTAACATCTCTGTGTTCCAATTGTGGAGAAAGCAGGTTCAAATCCTGATTAGAACACTTGACCATCATGCCTCTCCTCAACTGTGGAGATGCAGGTTCATCCACACCATGTTGTCTCTTCACTGAAACTATGGAGTAAGATCCCAGTCAAAAATACCTACCAGCAAGTATCCTGGGGCAAGGTACCTAATGATCGGTATATGCCTACCTCACAATATATATCCTTTACCGTGTGTCTGCCAAAGAGACCGCCAAACGCCTCCGATCAGTCAGCGAATGCCACCGAAAAAAGGCATGCAGCCACCAAAAAAACCGACCAGCCGCCGAACAGGGGTAAAAAAATAAAATGGCAATTTTTAAAAGGTGTTTAAAACAAACCCAATCCCTAATAAATTATCTTATGCATGTATGAGTCTTCTGAGAGTTGTGTGAATGACATGTGAATGACAATAGATAAGTGTGTGGCATTGCTGTGGGGGTTATTTGTGTAGCATTGGCCTGTACATGAGTGAAGTATGTCTATGAGCCTGTGGAAGGGGCTTTAAACTTGTGATATGAGGCTGCAAGTACAGGTGAAAAACACAACTCATAAAGGGTTATTCAAAGAGCGCCAAACTCGCCACCGAAGGGTGAACTGAATGGTGAATTTCACCATATAGTGCAATTTCGTGGCAGTTCATCTATTCAGAAACAGGGTTATTCAAAGAGTTGAAAAGTCACTGCACGTTCGGTGACTTTTCGTTCTCCTCAATTCGGTTCGATTTGGTGATCCCACTTCGGTGACCCTGCGGTGTATTCAGCAAGCACCACAGGGTCCCCGAATTGCAGGGAAAAGTCACCGCAAACCCGCCGAAAACTCACTGCAAAACCTGGTGAAGGCACACCGAAAACCCGCAAAAACAGCTGGATTAACCCCGCCGAACACGCCGGAGAAACCCGAATAGGAGCCGATCACAGCACAGAGCAGCCGCCGGAAAACCGGACACCGCAGACGAATGGAGTGAGAAAAAAAAAACAGTTCACTTGAATGTTTGAAAAGTGAAACTCTGTTTGCAAAAAAACTACTGAGCAAAAATGTCTGAAATTTACATATGAGGTCCAAGGAATGATAATAAAAAGGGCTGTTACAGAAATAAGAAGAAAAGTAAAAAAAATTAACAAAAATCGGAAAAAAGTTTTTTTAAAAAAAATCTCGAAAAATGCTTTAGGCTGGGGTCAGACGAGCGTAGTGTTCACGTCCGTGATTGCGCCTAAAAGTACGTCCGTGATAGCATGAAAGAAAGTCCATTGGAGCCTGACACATGAAGTACGTCCGCACTGAACTGCGGACGCACAACGGCCACGGTAAACGGACGCAAGGCAGGCAAGAACATACAACCCCTAGAACGGCCGCACAAAGTGCGCTGCGTCCGCAACGTCCGCATAGCTTTGTGTGTGAGTGATGGAACGTGGTCATACGGACTGCATTTATACGTCCAGCATTTTTCACGGACAAAATGGTTTTGCTTTTTAATTTATTTTCCCTCCTACATCCGTCAAAATATATGTCAGTGAAAAAAACGGACTGTGTGGCCACTACTGTGTCTTCCGTACTGACGTACGTCCGTGTGCACGGACGTATAGTCCGTAGAAATCACGCTTGTCTGACCCTAGCCTAAAAGATCCTAAAAAAATCTATAAACAAATAGGCTTTTTACTGCAGAATATTATAATGAACAGTTTATTAGATATTGAATTAAAACGGGAATATGTTTAACATTGAAGCCTATGGGATTCGTCTGAATAAACCTGCCAAATTAAACCACAGAATGGTAGGGCAATTCGGCAACTTTTCACTGCTGGGTTTTGCTCTCTGAATAGCCGAAGCATTGCTTCTCTATGGGGATTCACTGCCTTCGAACAGGCACCGAATGTGCAGGCAATTCGCCAGGATTTGGCGAATTGCCTGCTCTCTGGATAGCCGAAAGGCCAGGAAAGGTAACCGTACGCTGAATTTCAGCGTTCGGTTCCCTTTCTGCAGCCATTCGGATCTCTTTGAATAACCCTGAAAGCTGTGAATTCGCCAAATGCTGGCAAACTGACAGTGAAATACGTTGCAGTACGCGGCAATTCGGCAGTCTTCGGCAGCGGGGAAATTGCCCCATAGAGAAGTAATGGTTAATCTATTCAGAGAAAGCCGAACTGCACTGAAGTGTCGGTGAAATGCCCTGATTTTCAGTGATTCAGTTTGACAGGTTTAAACAGGCGAATCCTAAAGGATTCAATGCAAAACAATATTATAGTTTTTAAATTTTTTTATTCAATTATTTAGGCTGGCCGTCTACTGGGTCCACAGTAGGATGACCTATTTGGTCGTCCAACTACAGACATTGCCGTCACACAACCAAGGTCGTCCACTGAAAGCATCTGTGGACAACCCAGGTCAACCGATGGACAGGCCACCGAACGAGTAAAAGAAAAAGATCCTTGCCGAATGCTGCAGGGGGAAAAAAAAACCTGCCCCTGGTGCTGAAAGGGTTCTTCAGCACCAAGGACAGCACCACCGAACGCTGCTGAACAAAGAAAAAAAAAGAACCCTCGCCAAACACTGCAGGGGGGGGGAAACAAACCCTGTCCCTGGGGCTGAAAGGGTCTTCCGCACCAGGGAGAGCACCGCCGAACACAGCCGGACTGAGGAAAAGAAAAATACACTGATGAAACACCCTCCCATTAAATCCAATACTCACTTTTAAAAAAAGATAGGGAATCAAAATATTGCCTAAGAAAATACAAAGAAATACTCCAGAAAATAAATCATTAATAAAAAAAAAGGCATTTTGCTGTGGATGAAAAGACTTACAGGGTTATCCAAAGAGATTCGAAAAGTCACCGCACGTTCGGTGACTTTTCGTTCTCTTCATTTCGGTTCCTTTTGCCGATTGCATTTCGGTGACCCTGCGGTGTATTCAGCAAGCACCACAGGGTCCCCGAATTGCAGGGAAAAGCTGCCGTAAACCCACCGAAACCTAACCGAATGCACGCCGAAAACAAGCAAAAACATCTGGATTAACCTTCGAAAAACCCGAGCAGGAGCCGATCACACGCAGCGAAGCAGCCGAACAGGAGCGAATCACACAGAGCCGAAGCAGCTGAGACCGCAGACGAGGGAGGTGAATAAATTAGCAAAACCATTTGTATGAATCTGTGAAAATGAAACGCTGTTTGCAAAGAAACTACTGAGCGAAAATGTCTGAAATTTACACAGGAGGTCCAGGGAATGATAATAAAGAGGGCTGTTATTGAAAAAATAAGTAAACTTAAAAAAAAAAAAAAATCGGACTTTTAAAAAAAAAAAAAATAATCAGAAAAATGCTTAAAGTATCCTAAAAAATCTATAAATAAAGAGACTTTTTGCTGCAGAATTTTACAATGAACGGTTTATTAGATATTGAATTAAATCGGGAATATTTTTAACATTGAAGCCTATGGGATTCTCCTGAATTAACTTGCCGAATTAAACCACCGAATGGCAGGGCATTAGGGGAACCTTTCACTGCTGGTTTGTGTTCTCTGAATAGACAAAGCAGTGCTTTTTTATGGGGATTTCACTGCCCTCGAACAGGCACCGAACAGGCACCGTATGTGCAGGCAATTCGCCAGGATTTGGCGAACTGCCTGCTCTCTGGATAGCCGAATGACCAAGAAAGGTAACCGAACGCTGATTTTCAGCTTTCGGTTACCTTTCTCAAGCAATTCGGATCTCTTTGAATAACCCTGTTAGGCTAGGGTCAGACTAACGCAGTATTAACGTGCGTTTAGCAGCACTAAATCACGGCCGAGCTAGCAACAAATGACGTCCAATGCCGGGCAGCATACGAAGAACGGCCGCACAAAAGTGCGGCAACGCAACGCAAGTGGCAAACAAACGCATTTTTGCAAGAACGTAGAACCGCTAGTACTGACGTACAGAGTGCGCTGCGTCCGCTAGCGGCGTGTGTGTGTGATTAGGAGATGTCAGATGCTGCTAATGTCCGGCCTACATAACGTCCAGACACAAAAAGTGTTTTATTGATGATCCGTACAAAATCACGGACGAAAGTGCACATCGTATGACGCTATCGCGTATTCTGTGAAAAAATGCGTCCATTCGTTTGAACGCACTTTTTCACGGACAACGCGAAAAATGCGTTAGTCTGACCCTAGCCTAAACGGTTGAATTAAATTATTATTTTTTTTTTACATTGAATCCTATGGGATTAGCCTGTCGTACTGAATCACTTCTCTACGGGACAATTACCCTGCCACAGAATGGCAGTTTAACTACACAATTTATCTTTTTTTCATGTAACTTGTACCAGATTGTCTGGCTTTGTCCAACAAATCCCATTCAAATGGGAAAGATCGCTAGTCTGATGTAGTTGCCAAAAATGTCTGAAGTCTTCCGATGGAAGTCAGAGGCAGTGGAAGAGGGCTGAATCTCCTCCATGTTGTAGGATTGGTCTGACAATGATGGACGACGCCAATTGTACGATCGCACAAATACGAACCCAGTGGATTATTATTATTATTCTTTATTTATAAAGCGCCAGCATATTCCGCAGCGCTGTACAATAAGCACAGTATAGACAGGGTTACAATACATTGAACAACATTTGACAAACAGTACAGGAGGAGATGAGGGCCCTATTCCCGTAGGAACTCACAATCTGGGAGGGTTGGGGTTGGAAACAGGAGGAGAGGACTGTAAGGTGAGAGTGATTGATGGTTGCGTCAGTGAGTTGGGTGGTAGGCTTCCCTAAATAGGAATGTTTTCAAGGGAGCGTTTGAAGGAAGAGAAGTTAGGGGAGAGTCTGACAGTACGAGGGAGAGCGTTCCAGAGAGTGGGGGCTGCGCGTGAGAAATCCTGCAGTCTATCATGGGAAGAGGTGATGCGGGGAGAAGCTAGGCGCAGGTCACTGTTTGACCTTAGGGAGCGGGCTGGGGTGTATTTGGTGATTAGTGAGGACAGGTAGTGGGGAGCTGAGTTAGTGAGGGTTTTGTAGGTAAGGATAAGGATTTTGAACTTAATTCTGCAGTGGATGGGGAGCCAGTGAAGGGACTCGCAGAGGGGAGCGGCAGAGACAGAGCGGCGGGTGAGGTGAATTAGCCTGGCGGAGGCGTTCAGGATGGATTGTAGGGGGAGAGGTGGGACAGAGGGAGGCCAGATAAGAGATTATTGCAATAGTCGAGTCGGGAGATTACCAGGGCGTGTATGAGTTGTTTTGTGGCGACAGCGGTAAGAAATGGCCGAATTCTGTAAATATTACGCAGTTGGTATCGGCAGGAGGAGGAAAGAGACTTGATGTGGGGGATGAAGGAAAGAGCAGAGTCAAGTGTAACTCCAAGACAGCGAACTTGGTTTGATGGGGAGATGGTGATACCCTCCACCGTGATCGAGAAGTCAGGAGGTGGGGCGGCATTAGAGGGAGGAATAAGTAGGAGCTCAGTCTTTGACATGTTGATCTTTAGGTGGTGGGAGGCCATCCAGGAGGAGATGCCAGATAAACAGTCACTGACTTTGGAAAGGACAGGGGGAGAGAGATCAGGGAGAGAGGTAGATCTGAGTGTCATCAGCGTAGAGGTGGTAATTAAAGCCAAAGCTGTTGATGATTTTGCCCAGGGAGGAGGTGTAGATGGAAAAGAGCAGAGGACCAAGGACAGAGCCTTGAGGTACACCAACAGATAGAGGCAATGAGGAGGAGGAGTTACCAGCAAAGGACACACAGAAGGACCTGTTGGATAAATAGGAGTCAATCCAAGCAAGTGCAGTGTCACCGAGACCCAGAGAGTTGAGGGTCTGTAGAAGGAGGGGGTGGTCAACAGTGTCAAAAGCAGCCGAGAGGTCAAGCAGGATGAGAATAGAATAGTGGCCGTGTTTTTTAGCAGTTAGGAGGTCGTTGGTGACTTTGGTGAGGGCAGTTTCAGTTGAGTGTAGGGGACGGAAGCCAGATTGCAGGGGGTCAAGTAGGGAATTGGAGGACAGGAAGAGGGAGAGGCGGTTGAAGACTAGTTTTTCTAAGAGCTTAGAGGTAAAGGGAAGCAGGGATACAGGACGGTAGTTGGATGGAGAGTTGGGATCTAGGGATGGTTTCTTTAGTAAAGGGGTAACTAGCGCGTGTTTGAAGGCGGATGGAAAGGAGCCAGTGGAGAGAGATAGGTTGAAGATGTGTGTGAGAGCAGGGGTGAGGGAGGAGGAGAGGGAGGAATTAGATGTGAGGGAATGGGGTCGAGCGGGCACGTGGTGAGATGTGAGGAGGACAATAAGGAATTGACTTCCTCCTCAGTGGTTGGGAGGAAGCGGCAGAGGGTGGCAGATGGGACCTGTGGGAGTGGAGGTGGCAGATAACTATCTTGTGTTGGGATGTTGCTTCTGATAGTTAAAGTTTTACTGAGGAAGTAGTCTGCCAGCTCTTGAGCGCTGAAGGCAGCTGAGGGGGGAGGTGCAGGTGGGTAGAGGAGGGTGTTGAAGGTGGACCAGAGCCGTTTAGGGTTGGAGGACAGCGTAGATATAAGAGATGAGAAGAAGGATTGTTTGGCCAAGTGGAGGGCAGAGGTGTATGACCGGAGAATAAACTTGAAGTGAACAAAATCAGCTTCAGAGCGGGATTTCCTCCAGGCACGCTCTGCGCTCCAGCCATATTCTTTTCTTTTTCAGAAAACCATCTTTTAATTTATTTATTGGAAAAAAAAATTTGGAGAAATTTTTGATTCCCAATTTTTTTAAGGTTTTTTTTTATTCTGTAACAGACTGTTTTATAAATTCTTATAGGATCTTTTTAATTATTTCGACACATTTTCATTTTTAAAGAATAGCCGAGTTCTGTTTTCTTTTCTACAGTTCGGTGGTCTTCGCAGACCCTGCGGTGAATAGTGAATTCACAGCAGAGTACCAGCAAACTTGAATCGCTGAAGCGTAATTTCAGTGCTTTCTGAATTGCCCTTATAGTAGCCCTGGCCCTAGTGCCAAGCAAAAACAGAGGTGCATGGCATCACAGTTGAGGCTCATGCATCCTGGAGACCTAGAAGAATCCATAGCATCTGCCTGATGGTCTACTGTTCTTCCCTGTGGACCAGTGGGCTTGTGGACACTGTCAGCACAGCCATTCATTATACAGTAATAGGTATTACTCTTATCAAATAAATATCCCTACATAACAAAAAATTAAACTTTCAGGGTTATTCAAAGAGAATTGAAAAGTCACCGCATGTTTGGTGACTTTTCATTCGCTTCAATTCTGTGCGATTCGGCGATCCCATTTTGACAACCCTGCGGTGTATTCAGCAAGCACCACAGGGCCGTTGTAGTGCAGGGAACACTCGCCGCAAACTCACTGCAAAATGCACACTCCGGCGAATGCACACCGAAACCCGCAAAAACATCTGGATTAACCCCGCCGAACACGCCGGAGAAACCCGAGCAGGAGCCGATCACAGCGCAGAGCAGCCGCCGGAAAAAGCTGACACCGCAGATGAATGGAGTGAGAAAAAAAAAAAAAAAAACGTACGCTTGAATGTTTGAAAAGTGAAACGCTGTTTGCAAAGAAACTACTGAACGAAAATGTCTGAAATTTACATATAAGATCCAATGAATGATAATAAAAAGGGCTGTTACAGAAAAAAAAGATTTTAAAAAAACAAAAACAGGAAAGAATGCCTAGAAGATAATAAAAAAAATCTACAAATAAAGAGACTTTTTACTGCAGAATATTATAATAACCAGTTTATTAGATATTGTATTAAAACAGGAGTATTTTTAACATTGAAGCCTATGGGATTCACCTGAATAAACCTGCTGAATTAAACCACCGAATGGCAGAGCAATTCGGCAACTTTTCACTGCTGGTTTGTGTTCTCTGAATAGCTGAAGCAGTGCTTCTCTATGGGGGATTTCACTTCCCTCGAACAGGCACCGAACAGGCACCGTATGTGCAGGAAATTCGCCAACATTTGGCGAACTGCCTGCTCTCTGAATAGCCGAATGGCCAGGAAAGGTAACTGTACGCTAAATTTCACAGTTCGGTTACCTTTCGGTCACAATTCGGTTCTCTTTGAATAACCCTGATTGTATTTATTGAAATAATCCTTGATCTGAATAGCGAAACAGAGTCTAGTATCAGCTTGGCGAGTCCCACGCCTTTTATTTTGGGACTAGAGCCCTGGATCACTTCAACCGTCGACATATCAATGAATTCAGTTTTAGCTAGTAAAATAAGAAAAGTCTTGCGTGTCCCCATCTGCCTGTCTTCCTGCAGCCCCTATATGAAGCCCTGACTTCATACAAGCACGCCGCCCCCACCCCGGAGATATCCCTGCTGTAAAGGACTGCAATTCTTAGAACGCTAAGCCTGCCATAGCACTGAGGAACTGACAGCCAGCCTGTGCTGAAATTGACATTTCCCTTTTTGCTGAAGGCCGGGCCTGTCGCACCTCCTCTGACGCACATCCGCCTGGATGTCTCCGGGTTGCTGCTAGTTCCCTGTGTACTCCTGCTGCAGTGGGTCTGTGGGAGGCGGACAGGGAGCCATGGCAGCCAACGGTGAGCCTTCTCTATAAGGGAGGGATGCTTATAAGCACTTTAGCCGCAGGACATGGACCACTGGAAGAAGCATTCTAGCAGGACTGGCTGAGCATGATGGGGATTGTAGTCCAGAGTATCTGTCTATACGTGTATATCCTGTAAATAAGGGGAATCTTTATATAATCTGATTTTATTTTTAATGTTTCCTAACCTCTAATCTGGGTGATTAATTAGTGAAATGTCAGTTTTCAGTTCTGTTATTGACTATTCTGACAGCTTCCCCCAGTTTAGTTCTAGTGGGTGACACCCTCAGTGTCTGTGTTAAATGAAGAAGACACTTAAATAGCTTGTGTTATAATAAATTTGTGCTTCTCTTGTCTCCCCAGAGAATGTCAGCTTGTTCTTCAAGCTCTATTGCTTGCTGGTGATGACCCTGGTGGCTGCTGCATACACTGTGGTGCTGAGGTACACCAGGACAGCAAGCACAGAAATGTACTTCTCAACCACTGCAGTCTGCGTGACAGAGGTGATAAAACTCCTGCTGAGCGTCGCTATATTGGCAAAGTAAGTATAGATTGCTTTCTGTTGTATTGTCTTTACCATTGATGTTAGGGTTGCAATATTTTCCTACACACGTACAATGTATAGGTGCTGATGGGCAGTGCATGATAGTCGCAACCCTGCAGTATGCTGAATTCATATGCTGCAGGTGAGAAATCAAAGCAAACTCACCTGCCTTGATTAGAAAATGTAGATCCTCACCCTTGTTCCCCACAAACCTTATGAATTATACATGTCACAGGGCAGCATCTTCTCTGTGCTCTCCCTCTGCATTAAATACATCCAGGACATCCTAATCCTTGTTTGAGTGAAGCGGTTACTAGTTGTATGTATGAACTAGCCAGTAATTAGTAACTAGCAACAAATGATTAATCCCAGGTCCGGTTTCATTATTCTCCAGATTGTCAGTGTTTTATCTTCACGTATCTCTTTCTAACAGCCCAGGTTGTTTACACAGAGATCCACAGTATCAAAGTCCATGGTAAATTGTTTTAAAGCAGTACTGTACGTATAGAGTTAAAGGCACATACTGACAGCTAAGTAAAGATTGCCTGTTAGTTGTGCTTATTCGTCAAAAACCAAAGCAAAAATGTTATTGTGGTTTATGTCACATACAGCATTTATGGCATCATGGAAGAGATTCAGTTTACAGCTCAATGCATACTGAACAACCGTGTGCTTTTTAAGATGAGTGTGTGGCTTTTTAAACAAGACTTTTCATTTTGTAAAACTCCTTTGACAGCTCCGGGTTAGATTCGGAGTGCGGTGTAACCTTAACCAGAGCATTGGTAAACTATCCCAGTGCTATTAAGTCTATGGAGTTGGTAAGTTTACCGGATCTCTTGTTAAATTCACCAGGCTTCAAATCTGGCTGTTATGTTTACTGATTGGTGTCCGGTCAACATTTTGATTTTTCTTAGAGGGGCACTCCAGGGTTAAAATGAGATGGAGGGGCTAAATGTTAACCCTTTCTGCACCACTCCTCCCTTTTGTAAAACCATTTGACCTCTTCCTTTCTATGTAGGACAGCATCGGCTTTTCAATCTTCAGGACATAACATGTATCCAGCTTCCTACAAGCTGCAGCACGTCATGTGGCTGTGGGGGCTGGATGTTCCAGGGAGTGTCCAGCCAATCCAAAGGCTGCGACGGCGGGAGGTGGGACTCAAATTGGTTGCCACTTCTTGGTAGCTGAAGCTCAGGTCATCTCTCTCACTGATCTTTGCTTCTGGGAACAGGTAAACTCCTATGTCTTGGGCTGTGGTCACGAGCGCACTGAGTGCGTCCGTTGCAGCTTGCTGACGGCTCGACGGGGAGGGCCACACAGTGTAGCGTGCACACTAGTTGTGTGCGCTACACCTGACTTGCTGAAATACTCCCCGTCAAAAAGCTATGATGGACGTAGGATGGGGCTACCAAGTGCGATCCTCCATAGTAGGAACGCACTAACTGCGCTCAGCGAGGTGGCGACACGGACATCAGAGTGGAAGGAACAACCGCTCTCATGGACGTTCCTTCTGCTCTCAAGTGCGCTTGTGTGACCCCAGCCTTATACATAAACTGCAGGTCA
Organism: Leptobrachium leishanense; assembly: GCA_009667805.1. Classification (NCBI taxonomy): domain Eukaryota; kingdom Metazoa; phylum Chordata; class Amphibia; order Anura; family Megophryidae; genus Leptobrachium; species Leptobrachium leishanense. The sequence goes on from CM019066.1 coordinate 185,823,865, forward strand.
CAGCTCCGTGCAGCTACTGCAGACAAGTGCAACTCTGAATCTGATTTGTATTTGTCGGCGTCAAATCAGCTATTCACTTGAGGAATCATCGACTAATTCTGATTTAATTAATTCAGCACATAGTCTTATGACTGGCGCGTCCTCTCCACGCCTACAGTGCAAACACAGCTCTGTTTTGGCTTGGGGCTATTAGCAATTATTATAACTGCTTAATCTCATGTACCAGTGAAGCTATGCAAGCTGTTAAAATTATTTGTTTGAGTTTATATAAGGAAGCTCCATTGTTGATTCTGTATCTTGTACCTCAGGGGAGGATTTCCTGCCTGGACGTAGATCTGGGTTCTCAAAGATGGAACAGTATTGGTTTATTGGGCATTATTCCTAATGGCATTACCTGTGCACTTCTAGGGAAACTCATATCTTGGCCATGAGGAATGCTAACCGACTACATGTCATAAAGATAAAACCCCCTGGGATTGCTTGGGTGTGACTGGTGTCTTGACATTCTCTCCATGCTTTTTGCATTCCTGAGCATATTGCAATGTAAAAAACATAACAAGGGAAAAAAAAGTGTCATCTGCGCTCGTTTCTATGTGTTCCATGTACAACAAAACTGAGGTTTTTGTTTGTTTCAATGGCCATTGCAACGTAAGCTCACTCGCCACTTCACGGCACCTCTTTACAGAGTGAGTACCTAACAATTGTACCAAAAGGCCGCTCTACTGAGCAGCTCCAAGCCCCTCCTGCTGCTTTTCAGCCAAGGAGAGGCAAAGATATGGTGGGTTTTATTTATACACGCACCAAACCCTTCCCATTTGGGATTAAAAACAAAAACATGGAAAGAGGAACAGCTGCAGAACGACGAACTGGTGTTACAAGCATGATATACATAAATACAGACAAAATGGCGTCGCGCCCATACTCACTGGAGCGTCAGCAACTGCCAGGAGTTACTCCTGGCAGTTGCTGCCGCTCCGGTGAGTATGGGCGCGACGCCATTTTTTCTGTATTTATGTATATTGCAATGTAAAGTTCACAAGACATTATCATTCCAACTTGACATCTGTCACTTTATCAGCTTCTTAGCTTATGATCTATAATACCTAAAGTCACTGACGTTGGGTCATTTCATTATATGCAATTATTCACTTCAAAATACATTTTAAAAAAAAAAGACAGCAAAGTACACCAGTCATGCGCTACATATGTGGAGATCTTTTTTGACTGGAACTTGTATCAGCAATTCATTATTACTTTTTTGCTAAAACATTTATTTGAGGGGGTTGCTATTCGCTTTTAAAGTTTTGCTGTCACTTGCTTCCATGAAGCATGCCTGTGGGGGAGCCCTCACTCAATGTGCACCATGGATTTCTGGCATACTGACAGCCAGTTGTGCATTGCTGCGTGATGGCTCCGCTAGCTACAAACCACATAGTGAAAAACATGGTGGCTCTCGAATCTGAATTGGGAGTACAAACTGTGGTATCTCATTGAGGGATGAAATACCGCACTGATTTTAAGAGCAATGTAATATTCAACCCCTGATGGGATATCGTGCCGAATCGAACATGGTCACTACAAGTGCACTTCAAGGAGATCTAGAATAGATGTGGAGGGGGGGGATCAGATAAAGTCCCACTACAAGATCATGATATTCCCAAACACGCTGCTACGGCTCACCATTTACACCCTGGGTCCTTAAGCGAAGGAAACGTTCAGAAACCATGAAGAAACCATGTTTCTTCAAAAAGGTGCACTAGTGTCACCAGTGTTTTAATGCTTAAGATGAGCGTTTCAGGTATGGAACCCTTCTTCAGTGTAATGTATTTATAAAGTATTTTACCAGGAAGTGTACATTGAGATTTCTCTCGTTTTCAAGTATGTCCTGGGTCATTACACTGAAGAAGTGTTCCATATTGGATATGTTTGATGCTCATCTTATGCATGGTCCTTCACCAAGATCAGGGATTTCCCCAAGTATGTTCTCTCCTGTCACTCTATCCCACAACAGACGTTTGCCATTAGCAAAGGTCTCTATGATGAAGAATGATTGCCACTCATTCTGCACGTCTGTCAATCTCTTTTCAAAGAAAACGTATATATATTTTCCGGCACCACGTAAAAATAATTTAAAGAGCTGTTGTTTTAGTTAATTGTGTCCAGGCCACGCGAGTTCACTTTATCTTCTTCTCTGACCTTCTCTTTTTTTATTTCTGATCTAGAGAAACGGGAAGCCTGAGCAGGTTGTCGTCCTCTCTAAGAGAGCATATACTGGGGAGTCCGAAAGAGTTGCTCAAGCTATCAGTTCCTTCAGTGGTGTATGCTTTGCAGAATAACATGGCATTTGTTGCATTAAGCAATCTGGATGCAGCGGTATATCAGGTGAGCAACCAGTCCGAGGAGAGATTAATTTTGTAGCTCCGTTAGGGGAATGTATATGCCATGTGCCCAACATAGAGGTATCCAAATCTTAACTACCTTCACTACCAGTATAATCTTCAAAAGCTCCTGCAGGAGCTCAGCATCAAAGGGGTTATTCAAAGAGTGCAGAATTTGCCACCGAATTGACCTGAATGGTGAATTTCCCTGTACGTTGGTAATTCGGCAATTCACCAAATATTGGTGAAATACGGTGCAATTCTCCTCAGATCACTGCAATTTGGTGACCTTCGGCGGCTATGAAATTCCCATAAAGAAGTAATGGTTAATATATTCAGAGAATGCCTAACAGCACCGATAAGTTGGCGAAATGCCCTGATTTTTCAGTGCTTTCTTTCAACAGGTTTAAACAGGCGAATCCAATAGGTTTCAATATAAAAATAAATTCCTGTTGGTTTTTTTTTTTCTTTTTCTTCTTCCCAATATTTTTTTTATTTTTAAAAATCTGCAGCGTTCAGATACATTCAGCCCTGGGTGAATACTGAATTCACAGGGTCGGCGTTCTTGAATTGCACCGAAACTTCGGTGCTCTTTGAATAACCTCTCAAGTAAATGCAATCCGGGCATATTCTGGAGCAGTGCAAAGGAATTTTTGTTCATTGCACCGTCTACAATGAAAAACAGTTTTCGATACATGCACTGGGTCCTGGCAATGGTTATTTGGAAAATCACTTGGTATGGGGGGGGTAAAATTCTCTTTTCCTACTGTTGCTGCTTTTTCAGTGTTTTAAATCTCCTTCCCTCTAGGTGACTTACCAGCTGAAAATCCCTTGCACGGCACTGTGCACAGTACTCATGCTTCACCGTTCACTGAGCAAACTTCAGTGGTTTTCTGTGTTCGTGCTGTGCGGTGGGGTTGCCCTCGTTCAGTATAGCCCAGGTGAAGCCACTAAAATACAAGTAAGTGTCCTAGTTCCATGATCGTCTTATTTGTCTAAATACAGTGCCTACCTATGCCATAATGTGCACATATATCATGTAAAACTCCCCTGCACTGCTCACAGAAACATGTGCTGCACTTGCACTCAAACATACATATGGTGGGTGAGAATGTACATGCTCTGTTCAGCTAGGGCTGTCCAAACTCCGGCCCCGCCAGATGTTCCTGAACTACAACTCCCAGAAATCTCTGACTGAATTCGATAGATCAAGAAGCATGGGAGTTGTAGTTCATGGACATCTTGGGGGGGCTGGAGTTTGGACATCCCTGAGCTGCACCATATCCAAACTAAAACCAATGTGCAGTGTACACTTCTATTTCACAAGAGGATACACAGCATCAGGATCACTTCTAGTTTCCATTCATATTTGACTATATAAATGCGTACGTGTTTATTTACGTATCCTAAATAAACACATGTGATACCCAACATTCCGTAAGAAGGTTTTGTCTATTGTAGATGTTTAGAAAGGAAACAGTGGCTGGCACGTACCTGCAGCAATCCTTTTTTATGAATTTCTACACTTATAAGAAAACCCTTACTGAATGGAAATGGGGCCAATATACTTCACTGCAACGATTCATTGAACGTTGAACTGATGGCTAGTGGTTGCCAGCCTGTGTTACCCTGACACAGATGGTGATCTCTCTCATGTTTATATACAGTTAAATACTGACAACTGTGAATTAGTAAATCCGTTATCAAAACAATTTCAAACAGGGTTATTCAGAGAGCGGTGAAAACCAGGAGAATGGCAGACGAGAACAATCTAGACCAAATAGCCGATTTATAAAGTGAGATAAATGGGAGAATTTTTCTGGCTTGGCTATTTTGATCTAGAATTTTCGCTTCTCCAGTCATTCTCCTGGTTTTCAACTCTCTGAATAACCCTGTAGGTTTATATATGCACAGATTCTCCCTATATTTCTGCAAGAAGCTAGGTTTAATTTATAATTCTATTCTGATTTTCTGCTTTTTTTTATTTTTAAAACCTATGAACATAAAGTGTGAGCATCCTTACTGTACCCTTAGCCGATTCGCTTTATTTGTGAAGAAGGTGTGGTGTCATTGATAGATCTGAGATTCCTATGTTGCTTTACTTCTTTGTCTAAGAAATAAATTCCTGTGTGTAAATTCTGCATGTCTTGTGTAAAACACACACCTTTTGCCTAGTAGCCATTCTTCTGGCTAGTGAAACTTTTTTTTTTTTTTGTGCGGTGGTGATGATGATTCGGCTTCCACTACATGTCAGGAACCTGATTGCTTTGCACAACTAGACACACGCACCAGGATATTTAGCTTTACCAAACCTAGCTGTACCTCGCTTTCCCTGACTGGGAAACTAATCCATTTTCCCTTTAGCCTAGGAAGCTATTGATTGAAGCAGACCTGCTCTTTGGGTTGGGCAGGTGGGGTTCAGGCCCTGGTAGTTCGTGCTGCCTGCGCTGGGAGGCTTATTGGCTGCTCATGGGTTACTGTACTTATTTTACTTAAGAGTGATGGTGATACTGTAGTTCAGCGTTGGTCTCAGTGTTTTGCAGGAACTTCATCTGCCGGTGTTGATTTTTCCTTTTGTGGATAGCAAAGGTCGCCAAAGTTGCATCAGTGCAACATCAACATTTGGTGTATAATCCCTTTGCACCTGTCAAACTAGTTTAGCCTTTTATATAGATCAGGTTTTTTTTTTCCTTTTTTTTTTTTTTTTTCTTTGACCTATAGAAGTGAAAAAGAAAGATTTGCTTCCAAGTTTTGCCCAGTCCCCCGCGTGAACTGTGGAATGGCACCCGTGGAGGACTACTGCGAGCAGAGAGCTGTCCTATAGGACAACCCCCTACTCAGTCAGTGTGCTGTGGTGCCTGTCGCGTATATTGTATATTATATGGGCCATATTACATACTTGGTGCTAAGTTAACCAGAGCTGTTGTAAACTTCCCAGAGCCATTATAGCCTATGGAGGTTTTAAGTTTACAACAGCTCTGGTTAAGTTAGCACCAACATTGTAATACTGCCCTACATGTTTAATGTTCCAGGCGGTGTTTCACTTTATTCAATCTTATTGACAACTGTACCTGTTGTATTCCCTCTACCCCACCCCCCCCCCCACCCCATATAACCTCCCCATATGCTTTGGCAATGCTATTGGTCCTGTATTTGGTCCTGCCAATAAAGCTTATTTTGATTTGTATTCTCTGTGGACAATAATTCCCATGACGTTAATCCAGTCATAAATGCTGCCACCCTTTACTAGACGTCACCTTTTAACAAAATAATTGCACATATTTCCATAAAATGTATTATTTTACAGCCTTGCCAATATCTTGTGGTATGACTCACGGAACCTGTTTGTATGAAGATACACCTGCGCTAAATACATGACGTGCAAGTGGTCCTATAGGAGATAGAGACATACCTCAGGGTTATTCAGAGAAAGGTGAAACTCTGGAGAACTTATGGAGAAGTGAAAATTCTAGGTCAGAATAGCCGATTTGGAAAGTGAGCTAAATGGGAGAATTTTTTTGGTTTTGGCTATTCTGACTTGTGAAAATTCTAAGTCAGAATAGCCAAAACCAAAAAAATTCTCCCATTTAGCTCACTTTCCAAATCGGCTATTCTGACCTAGAATTTTCACTTCTCCATAAGTTCTCCAGAGTTTCACCTTTCTCTGAATAACCCTGACCTGTGTCAGTATCGGGTTAACATTACTTTGATAATCCTCATAGAACAGACACATTTACTCAGCATTACAGGTGGCAAAATGTTAAATAGTCTATTCTCTCCTTACAGGTGGAACAGAATCCATTTTTGGGTTTTGGCGCCGTGGCAGTTGCTGTGTTATGCTCTGGATTTGCAGGTAGGACATTGATGTTGGATATCAAACCGTTTTTAACTTTTTTTTTGTGTAATACATTGTATACTAATTAAAAGTACCTCCTCAGGCAGTTAAATTGTTTTCAATGTGTGTAAACAAGCTGCTACATAGGAATGAGCTGTCCTTTTTATTAAGTTAATAATCACACATTCGTGACATTTCATAAGAGTTTAAGGTGGTTATTCAGCAAGAGATGGTGTTTGCCGAAGTTACGAACACCATCGAAAATCGTTGGTTTAGCAGCAGTGAGAAACACCTGCAGTTATCGAAAGGTCCAAACAGTGGCAGGAGAAGCTTCACAGGGAAATTTCTCTTACAGCTGTTTAGATTTCTTTTGTTACCGGTGTTTGCAACTTCGTCAAATACTGGCACTCTTTGAATAACCCCCCCCCCCTCCTCCTCCAAGGTCAAGGACAGCAACCTTGCTCCTCCAGATGTTTTGAAGCTAAGACTTCCATGATGCTCAGGTACTCATTAGATTGGCTGAACCTCCTGGAAAATAGTTCTAAAACATCTGGAGGGTCACAGTTGCTGATTTCCTGCTCCTATGGCATTTGTTTCTTTTTCCCCCAGATCACTGATTGCTATTTTTTCTTTAATTGATCTCAAGCATTCAGTACAGAGTAACTAGTGTTCGCAATGTTAGAACTGAGCCCTGTCCAAATATAACTCCCAAATTTACACACACACACACACACCCCTAATCTCTTAACTAAACTTTGTTACAACGAATTCACTTCTTTGTTGTTTTTTTTTTTTTCTTTTTTTATATTTCTTGAAATGCTTGTTTATTTGCCATGAAAATGTGACACTTACATGACAAACTACAACATTGCAGTGACTGGGACTGTGTATAGATGTCTGTTAAAATTTAGAAACCTTAGTAATTTCTAATTCATTTGGATGTTTTTTTTTTCTCTTTTCAGGTGTTTACTTTGAAAAGGTTTTGAAGAGCTCGGATACTTCCCTATGGGTCAGGAATATCCAAATGTACTTATCTGGAATTGTAGTTACACTAGCAGTGGTCCTTCTGACAGATGGGCCACAGGTCATCGAGAAGGGATTTTTCTATGGCTATAATCTCCTCGTCTGGATTGTAGTTTGTGAGTATTTTGCTGTGCTGTCATCGCTTGACTGTCTCTTATCCTGTAAAAGTTCTTGAGGTGGTTATTCTGCTCCAAACTACAGTTTGGTCCTGTCTATCTTACTACTGTTGTACCTGTTCACCAGCAAGACCTCCGGGTTGGTTACAGATCCTGCAAAACTGCCTGCCCAGCAGTGTACTGAACAATGGGTCATCTGTGCTGTGTTAGTCTGCCTATCAGTGCCTGCTTTGAGTTCCTCTTACAATCAACCTCGCTCCTGGCATTCCAGGTGACGTAACCCCAGGACCCTCCATGGAGCTGGGGGCCTGTCGCCTCTGGAGATATTATGCTGCCTACAGGAATGCATGCTGTGGAATGCAGCACAGGGGCTGGCAAACCTGTATCACTGCCGGGTCAAAGTAGAAAGCTTACAGTTGGAAGAAAAAGTATGTGAACCCTTTGGGATTACGTGGAGTTTTGCATGAATTGGTCATAAAATGTGCTCTGATCTTCATCTATGTCACAACAATTTTAAAAACCACAGTCTGCTTAAAATAATACAAGACAAACATTATATGTTTTCATGTGTTTATTGAACAGAACATGTAAACATTCACAGTGCAGGGTGGGAAAAGTATGTGAACCCCTAGCCTAATGACTTCTCCAAGAGCTAATTGGAGCCAGGAGTGAGCCAACCTTGAGTCCAATCAGTGTGATATTATTGGATGTGTTGCTGAAAGCTGTCCTGCCCTTTTAAAAACACACACCGGTTATGGCTTTACTGGTTTCAAGAAGCACTGCCTGATGTGAACCATGCCTCGCAGAAAAGAGCTCTCAGAAGACCTACGATCAAGAATTGTTGACTTGCATGAAGCTGGAAAGGGTTACAGAAGTATCTCCAAAAGCCTTGATGTTCATGTGTCCACGGTAAGACAGACTGTCTCCAAATGGAGAAAGTTCAGCACTGTTGCTACTCTCCCTAGGCGTGGTCGTCCTGTAAAGATGACTGCAAGAGCATAGCGCAGAATGCTTAGTGAGGTAAAGAAGAATCCTAGAGTGTCAACTAAAGACGTACAGAAATCTCTGGCACATGCTAACATTTTTGTTGACACATCTACAATAAGGAAAACATTAAACAAGAATGGAGTACATGGGAGGACACCACGGAGGAAGCCATTGCTGTCCAAAAAGAATATTGCAGCACGTTTGAAGCTTGCAAAAGAGCACCTGGATGTTCCACAGCACTACTGGCAAAATATTCTGTGGACGGATGAAACTAAAATTGAGTTGTTTGGAAAAAACACACAACACTACGTGTGGAGAAAAAAAGGCACAGCACACCAACATCAAAACCTCATCCCCACTGTAAAACATGGCGGAGGGAGCATCATGGTTTGAGGCTGCTTTGCTGCCTCAGGGCCTGGACGGATTGTTGTCATTGATGGAAAAATGAATTCCAGAGTTTATCAAGACATTTTTGCAGGAAAACGTAAGACCATCTGTTCGCCAACTGAAGCTCCGCAGAGGATGGGTGATGCAACAGGACAATGACCCAAAGCATACAAGTAATTCAACAAAAGAATGGCTTCAACAAAACAAAATACGCCTTCTGGAGTGGCCCAGTCAGAGTACTGACCTCAACCCCATTGAAATGCTGTGGCATGACCTTAAGAGAGCGATTCACACCAGACATCCCAAGAATATTGCTACACTGAAACAGTTTTGTGAAGAGGAGTGGTCCAAAATTACTCCAGATCGTTGTGCAGGTCTGATCTGCAACTACAGGAAACGTTTGGTTGAGGTAATTGCTGCCAAAGGAGGGTCAACCAGTTAAGTCCAAAGGTTCACATACTTTTTCCACCCTGCACTGTGAATGTTTACATGTTCTGTTCAATAAACACATGAAAACATCTAATGTTTGTGTTGTATTATTTTAAGCAGACTGTGTTTTTCAAATTGTTGTGACTTAGATGAAGATCAGAGCACATTTTATGACCAATTCATGCAAAACTCCACGTAATCCCAAAGGGTTCACATACTTTTTCTTGCAACTGTATATCTCGCAAAAGAGCCTTTTGGCCCTTGACAGGGCTTCTCAAGCAGTGGCCACCTGAGTACAGCACCCTGTGGCTCCTGTTTCGGCTAACTATTCCGATGCCGACCAGGATGAGACTGTGGATCTGATATTGAGGTTCTTGAGCTACATACTCTGGTGGAGCCTGACCTCATAGTTACGGAGGTGCCACTGAAAAATAGCACAACGAAAGGGGCACCAGGTACTCAACAAAAGGGCATAACCCAAAACAACATGAAAAACGAATCAATTTGAACAAAGTGCAACTAGAGTACCAAGAGTAGGTTAATTTAATGATACACATAAACAAACAGCTTCAGACTAAGCCCAGACGGGCGAAATGCGTCAAGCTATGCCTCGTTGTTGTTGTTGTTGTTTTTAACTGTATTCTGGTTGGTGAGGGTAGTTGTTTGGGTTTGCTATATGCTGTCTGGTACTCCTTATTACATTACTGGTTATGTAGGTGGCTTGAACCACCGAGGTATAGACCTTTCTACCCTTTCATTGTGCATTTTCGCTTATTGATTGGTGGTCCTTGTCCCACCCTCCACACCCTCTACTACCAACCTTGCAAATTTTCATTCATTGTTTGTTTATGTGTATCATTAAATTAACCTACTCTTGGTACTCTAGTTGCACTTTGTGCAAATTGATTCGTTTTACGGAGGTGCCATCATTTCAAAATGGAGGGTATCCACTCAGAGTCCCTCTCAAAGGATGCTTGAATTGTCAAGCTCAACCTGAAAGACACTTGCTTTTCAGTCCCAATTGCTCCAGAGCGTCGTGTCTAGGGATGAGCCGAACGCCCCCGTGTTCGGTTCGACTTCGAACAATTTCAAAAGTTCAAGTTCGAACTCGAACACGATCCGAACTCAATGTAAGTCAATGGGACCCGAACGTTCAATTTTTAGAGTGCCCTCCAAGAGGGCATATATGCTACATATTTGCCATAAAAGGTGTATGGGGGTCCGGGTAGTGCCCTGGGGGACAGGAAACAAGGACAAAAAGTTAAAAAAAAACTTTTTAAAGGAAAAGTGAGTTTTTCCATGAAATAAAGGTTAAGAATATAAACAAAAAATTCCATCAAATATTGTGCCTAGGAGGTCCCCATAACCTGCCCGTGAAGTGGCGGATTTGTAGGATGTATAGAAACATTAAACAAAAAAATGACATTTCAAATGACGGTAAATGGTTTTCCTATAAACAACTGCTTGGGGCGGCAGCCTGTGTGAAAAGAGGAGACGTTTTAGGACACGCAGAACAAGTTTAGTGATTATTTTTTTTTTGGGCTAAATTATGGTGAAACTTATGCAGGCTTTGGATGAAAGTAACAATAGGTGCTTTAAAATTGGGTCTTTAGTGTCGGCAACAGTGCCATCACCCCGTAACCCCTCTGTGGTATTGTGGAAGAGTGCAGGGTTGGACCCTGCGGTCAAATATTAAAATGATATGAATCTGGTACAGGCGTCAGTGCACCCAAATATTTTGCTTTTGGTGGCAGCAAGTGCCTTCACACCATAACCCTTCTGTGGTATTGTGGAAGAGTGCAGTGGTGGACCCTGCAGTCCAATATTAAAATATGAATCTGGTATAGGCGTCCGTGGCAGTGCACACAAATATTTTACCTTTGGTGGCAGTATGTGCCTTCACACCGTAACCCCTATGTGGTATTATGGAAGAGTGCAGGGTTGGACCCTGCGGTCAAATATTAAAATGATAGGAATCTGGTACAGACGTCAGTGGCAGTGCACCCAAATATTTTATAAGACAGATTCTAATTTGCTGAACTGTGGTATACTCTCTGATACACACTGTCCCTGATAGCCTGGCAGTGCCAAGACAGATTCAAATTCCCAGAAATCACCTACAACGTCACTGATGCACCCTGACAGAACAAATTCACTCCGGCAAACACACACGTTGGGGCTGCAGGGAAGCCTTGCATTGTGGGCGAACACGCGGAAATGTTCGAACGGGCGCTGTTCGAATCAAACTCTGAACAGATCCGAACCGAACGCTCATCCCTAGTCGTGACTTCCTGAAATTTGCATGGGTACCTCACGAATGGCCGTTTACACGCCTACGTTTTGGCCGGTCATCAGCCCCGTAGTATTTGACGAAGCTGCTGAAACCAATGTTCTCCCTGCTTTGCTCCAAAGGGGTCAAGCTGGTTAATTTATTTGGATGACCTCTCGTCTTTCTTCCACGCTATACATGTTAAGATCATTAAGCCTTTCCTGGTAACTTTTATCCTTCAAGCCGTACACCATGTTAGTAGCCCTTGCTACGCACTTTCCTACATGTAGGGACCGTTCGGGATCAACCTCTTCAACTCCCATTGTTCTTCAGATGGCGTCTGGACCCGGAAGCACAGGAGATGGACGCGTTTTATTTCAAGAGAAGCTATTGGGTTTTGCTCTCAAGATATGGCTGGCCTTGTCAGTCACATGACCGGCAACAAACATCCGCCCCATTATTTATAATATAGATTTTTATTTATTTTCCTCGTTCCTTTTCATATAACTTTGGCCTCGCAGTTCTACACAAGTCAAACGATTTTCCTGGGAGGATGTTGGGTGTGTTAGCTAGAAGCCACAGATGCTGTAGGCGTAACTGCTAGGAAAAATACACGTATTACTAAAATGTACCAGGCAGAGAAATGCCAAAAATATTTTAACACCATATTCATGCAAAACAAACTCTCTTTTAATTTTTATGAGATTGTAAAATGTAAGGCATAGAGGGGAATTCACGGTACAGGCAGGTGGGCCTGGGTCCTCTTTTACCATCATTGTCAGGCCGGTTTATTTTTTGTGAGAAAGGGGGGGGGGTGTTTGTGAGGGTCCTGAGGACGAGCAACAGCACTAGTGGCCTGCTCTACGGTGGGGCCCGCTCAGGTCTCACAAACAAGGTTTTAGCTTGCTTGTGTCATTACAGGGATGATTGCTCCATATGCAAATCAGTCTGCTCTCACCCAGAAAGGGTGGCCAGTACTGACTGCCAAGGACGTCATCCCTGCACGAGAGATACAGCAACCCCCGACGATCGTTTCGGCCTTATTGGGCCTCGTCAGGAGGGTATAGCTGACACCCCTCTAGGCACATCAAGCAAGGGGTCCACGTCTGGATGACCTTTTACACTTACAGTGAGAAAAGGGGGGTTGCTTATCTTTTATGCTTGTTTTCTCCTACCAGTTGTACATTGCAGCAGAATATATTTATGCTTTTATAAATTTCTGATTCTTTCCAGACCACCACAATTAAGAGAATCAAATCTGGTCAAGGTCTTCCTGGCATTGATTATTATTCGTTACTTTGGTACGAATGAGAGGGTGGAAGAGCCTTGTGGATCATTATGCAGCTTTTGTGTCCCCTTTATCAAGGTGGTTGTAATCTTGAGTGATAACAATGCATTTGCCTCATCTGTTAGATTCTATTTTTAAAGCTGAAATGCTACCATTTAAATTCTTGATGGTTTGTACGGCTATTGTAACAAGGTTGGTTTCCCTCTCTTCCCAGCTCCTGCTTTGCACTTCTCTAATCACTGTCTCTTCTTGCAGTATTGGCAAGTGTTGGTGGTCTCTACACGTCAGTGGTTGTCAAATACACTGACAATATCATGAAGGGGTTTTCAGCCGCAGCAGCAATCGTCCTTTCCACCATTGCCTCGGTTTTGCTTTTTGGACTTCAGATAAGTACGTATTCTGCTTAATGTATATAACTACAGAAATCTGACACTTTCACACTTTAGACTCTGTCTATGTTTTATAAGGGAATGTATAACTAGGGTGCAAAGTTACTCTCCACCCATGTCCCCACAACGACCACATCCAACAACAAGGCCGTGCCCATCTTCTTCTTTTTCATGGAAATATCTAAAACGATTGTCTGTTACCAACGTTTCACATGCAATTTTACTTGTTTTATGTGGAAAGGTCAATATGTTCAATATCCTCAGTGGAAAGAGCCCATTTATTGCTCTGTGAGCTGGTTTGAACAGGGCAGTCTATATTTTCTTTCCCACTCTTCTAGATCTTGTCCTTTTTGCTCCCTGTTACATATTTTTTAAAATAATCATATGTAGTTAAGAGCTGCCACAATGTAATGCAGAGACCCCGTATTCTGGTAGATTTCAACTTGATTTTCTCCAGGCTTTCTTGAAAATCGCATGATATTCTGGCTTCAATCTCTCTACCAGCATGTGTTTTAATCCTAGCATCTTGCTTAAAAGCAGAGAGTTTGGTGTCTTTGTGGTTAAACTGTATATGCATGAAAATTCTATAATCACAAAAGACCATCAGGTCTATTCAAAGAAAGGTGAAACTCAGCATTTTCACTTCTTCAGTCATTCTCCGAAGTCAAAATGGCCAAACCAGAAAAATTCTCCCATTTCTCGCTTTATAAATCGTCTATTTGGTCTAGATTGTTCTGTTCTCCTGATTTTCACCTTTCTCTGAATAACTCTGTGAATTTAGAAACATATAAACTTCTTTCGATCATATGATGATCACGTTGTAGGAAAACATCACAGATCATGGCCTGTGGAGCTAATACATTTACCAGAGCACTGGGTAAGTTTCCACTGAAATAGGTGAAAACCAGGAGAATGACTGGAGAAGTGAAAATTCTAGGTCAAAATAGCCAAACCAGAAAAATTCTCCCCCATTTATCTCTTTCCAAATTGGCTATTTTGACTTAGAAGTTTCACTTCTCCAGTCAAAGTCAAAATAGCCGATTTGGAAAGAGATAAATGGGGAGAATTTTTCTGGTTTGGCTATTTTGACCTAGAATTTTCACTTCTCCAGTCATTCTCCCGAGTTTCACTTTTGGTGAATAGATCTGTTGGAGTAAAACCCAAGATGAAGAGTGCTACATAAAAGGAATTAAATTCACACTTACACATATGGGCTCAAAAGTTTATCGGCTCAGTTTTAAGTGCCTTCAGTGTACTTCTCTCGGGGCACTTCTCCCGCTTTCCAGCAATGGTATATAGTTCCATTTATTATATCCTTCCGACAACACCAACAAATAAGGCTAGGGTCAGACTAACGCATTTTTCGCGTCATCCGTGAAAAAGTACGTTCGATTGAATGGACGTATTTCTTTCACGGAATACGCGATTCCGGTCATACGATGCGCATTTTCGTCCGTGATTTTGTACGGATCATCTATAAAACCCTTTTTGCGTCTGGACGTTCTGTTGGCAGGACATTAGCAGCATCTGATGTCTCCTAATCACGCACACATGCCTCTAGCGGACACAGCGCACTCTGTACTAGCGGTATCACGTTCTCGAAAAAAAATGCATTTTTTGCCACTTGCGTTGCGCAGCTGGACTTTTGTGCGGCCGTACTTTGTACATTGCCTGTCATTTGCTGCTACTACAGCCGTAATAAAGTGCGACTGCACGCGCGTTCGCACTGCGTTCGTCTGACCCTAGCCTAAATAGAAAAAAAACACAGAATAGTGCTGCACTATATAGTCATGGCCGAAATTGTTGGCACCCCAGACCTTTTTCCAGAAAATCAAGAATTTCTCACAGAAAAGTATTGCAGTTTCACATGTTTTGCTATACACATGTTTATTCCCTTTGTGTGTATTGGAACAAAACAAAAAAAGGGAGGAAAAAAAGCAAATTGGACATAATGTCACACAAAACTCCAAAAATGGGCTGGACAAAATTCTTGGCACCCTTTCAAAATTGTGTATAAATAAGATTGTTTCAAGCATGTGATGCTCCTGTAAACTCACTTGGGGCAAGTAACAGGTGTGGGCAATATAAAAAGGAGAGAAGTTCACTTAGTCTTTGCATTGTGTGTGCCACACTAAGCATGGACAACAGAAAGAGGAGAAGAGAACTGTCTGAGGACTTGAGAACCAAAATTGTGGAAAAATATCAACAATCTTACGGTTACAAGTCCATCTCCAGAGATCTAGATTTGCCTTTGTCCACAGTGCGCAACATTATCAAGAAGTTTGCAACCCATGGCACTGTAGCTAATCTCTTTGTGGGTGGATGGAAGAGAAATATTGAAAGGTTGCAACGCAGGATAGTCCGGATGGTGGTTAAGCAGCCCCAAACAAGTTCCAAAGAAATTCAAGCTTTCCTGCAGGCTCAGGGAGCGTCAGTGTCAACGCGAACTATCCGTCAACATTTAAATGAAATGAAACGCTATGGCAGGAGACCCAGGAGGACCCCACTGCTGACACAGAGACATAAAAAAGCAAGACTACAGCTTGCCAAAATCCTCCTGGGAATATGTCTTGTGGACAGATGAGACCAAGATAGAGCTTTTTGGTAAAGCACATCATTCTACTGTTTACCGAAAACGGAATGAGGCCTTCAAAGAAAAGAACACAGTACCTACAGTGAAATATGGTGGAGGTTCAATGATGTTTTGGGGTTATTTTGCTGCCTCTGGTACTGGGTGCCTTGAATGTGTGCAAGGCATCATGAAATCTGAGGATTACCAAAGAATTTTGGGTCGCACTGTAGAGCTCAGTGTCAGAAAGCTGGGTTTGCGTCCGAGATCTTGGGTCTTCCAGCAGGACAATGACCCCAAACATACGTCAAAAAGCACCCAGAAATGGATGGCAACAAAGCACTGGAGAGTTCTGAAGTGGCCAGCAATGAGTCCAGATCTAAATCCCATTGAACACCTGTGGAGAGATCTTAAAATTGCTGTTGGGAAAAGGCGCCCTTCCAATAAGAGAGACCTGGGGCAGTTTGCAAAGGAAGAGTGGTCCAAAATTCTGGGTGAGAGGTGTAAGAAGCTTATTGATGGTTATAGGAAGCGACTGATTTCAGTTATTTTTTCCAAAGGGTGTGCAACCAAATATTAAGTAAAGGGTAACAAGAATTTTGTCCAGCCCATGTTTGGAGTTTTGTGTGACATTATGTCCAATTTGCTTTTTTTCCTCCCTTTTTTGTTTTGTTCCAATACACACAAAGGGAATAAACATGTGTATAGCAAAACATGTGTTACTGCAATACTTTTCTTTGAGAAATACTTGATTTTCTGGAAAAAGGTCGGGGGTGCCAACAATTTCGGCCATGACTGTACATGCCTGTTTTGATTCTCCCCAGCAAACGCCTGCTTACTTTTTTGGAGCCCTTATATAGGCTGGCTCATCTTTCGTGGCCTTAGGTGCACATCCACCCAGGAGTTTGTATAATACTTAAGGGGTTATTCAAAGAGAGACGATCTGGCCCTGAAATGTCACTGGATGCCGAAATTCAGCGTACAGTGACATTTCGGGGCTATTCAGAGAGCAGGCAGTTTGCCAAATTTTGACGAATTGCCTGCACGTACGGTGCAATTCGATGGCAGTGAAATCCCTCATAGAGAAGCAATGGTTTTATACAGATTAACAGAAAATAAATATGTAGATGTGTTGTTTTCTTAATATCTTGCATTGTATTACTTTGTATTTCTGTAACTGTAACACTTCAATGTTCTTGAACCCAGGACATACTTGAAAACTAGAGAAATCTCAATGTATCCTTCCTGGTAAAATCCTTTGAATAGATTATTTATTTATTTATTTATTTATAGAGAACCCCGAACAAGCAGTGAAAAGTTGCCGAAGTGCCCTGCTGTTCGGTATTTTCATTCGGAAGGTTCATTCAAGCGAATCCCATAGGCTTCAATGTTAAAAATATTCCCGTTTTTAATATCTAATAAACCGTTTATTTTATTCTGCAGTAAAAAGACTCTTTATAGATTCTTTTGTCTTTTAGGCACTTTTCAGGATTTTTAGGCAATTTTTTTTGTTTGTAATTAACAGTCCTTTTTATTAACATTCATTGGATCTTTATATGTAGATCTCAGGCATCTTCATCAGTTTTTTGCAAACAGCGTTTCAATTTTGAATCTTCCGTTCAAGTGTACTACCCCCCCCCCCCCTCGTCAGCTTGATGGCTTTTTCTGGTGGCTGCTCTGTGCTGTGATCGGCAGCTTTTTCTGGCATGTTCACCGTGGTTTCTGCAGGTTTTCGGTGGGGGTGTTCGGCGTGTTTTTCCTGCACTCTGCTGAATACACAGCAGGGTGGGGAACTGTGATTCCCCGAAGTGCAGGGAAGCGCGCGGAACGAGAAAGCACCGACATGTCGGCAACATTTCGGTGCTCTCTGAATAACCCCTTTTAGGGTTTTAAATACTCTGAGCTTAAAGCAATCTGATAAAATGGGGGAAATGATACAGTTTAATAGGCCTTATGTTTATAGCAAAAACAGTCCTCTAGAGATGAAACCCCTTTCTTATAAATGAAAGATGTCTTTCCGTCTCTTCTTTACAGTATTTATGTAATGCTTTCTTCATATGCTCCATTTTTTTTCTTTTCAAATAATGTCCTGAGACGCTGACTGACATGTGTCTAATGTGTTTTTTTCCTCCATTTTTATCTTCCCCCTTGTAGCTTTAACATTTGTTGTTGGTGCCCTCCTTGTGTGTGTCTCCATTTACACTTATGGACTACCTCGAAAAGACACCACCAAGATTGAGACAAAGGAAAGCAGCAAGAACGAAAGAACGATTAGTGTGTAAGGTTTGCCAAGCAACGAACCACTTAGAAAATATTAATGACTGTCAAGGGGAAAAGATGTAAAAAAATCCAACTACAATCACACCCCCCCCCAACTCCACTCCCCTCGCAGTTTCTTCAGTCCAAAGGATGTCACAGAATTATAATACAGTGTAATTGAACACCGCACCTTGAAGGTCGCACTTACCCCAAAATATCAGTTAACATGCAATTCTCTATACATGGGTTTATTTGTCCATGTAAATAATCAGTCAGGTCATTGTGTGATCATGTCCAGTCACTAAGACTCGGGGGCTGATCACACACAGGTTTCAGGGGGTTGGGCACTTTACCAGTTTTGGCCTAGAGCTGGTTTTGGGCTCGCAGTGACAGAGTCATGCTGAATCGCAGGCTGTGCTCGTCAGACACACACTCTTTCCAGGACATTGCCGCACAGAGTCTGTCCTCATACAGCTCAGGTGACGCCTGACTGACACCACACAGCAATGCTCTGCACGTTGGCACATGCTCTGTGACTGAGAATCTCGCACCACCAGCAATAACACACCGCAGGTACAGACCCCTACTGATCCACATGTATAACTCCGAGATAAACGCATACATTGCTAGACACACCTGCACATACCATTTTGCTGAAGTCAGGCTCAGAAACCCACCTATTCCCAGACTTTATAGGCAGCATCCCAAAATTAGGGCCATTTATGTTCATAAAAATGTTAACTAAAATCAAATCAAAGTATCTTGTTTACATTTATTATCATGTACAGACTCATTGCTGAGTTTTATTGCTGTGCAGCTCTGTTACACACCTGCACTCCCAGACTATATTGAGTTCCTAAAAGGAGGAACATTATAAAAAAAAGGGGATTTTGGCCCAAAAGGACTCTCAAAAACCGGGACATTTGGGAGATATGCACCTAGCTACATACTCATACACAGCTGTATACAGACACACCCATGCTATATACACACACACACACACACAGACACAAACACAGGCTTGGATATACTGTATACACACTATAGAGGTCTATAGATTGCGTGTATCCAGGAATTCGCCTTGTAAAATGAACTCCAGAGGGTTGATGCATAGAGGTTAACCCCTTTTGCTGCTGAGCCATTTCACTTTCCATCCTGCAATACACCATTTTAAACAACATTGAGAAAAAACATTTTCTCTTGCATTTTATTTTTACACTGTACATTACACAGTCATGTTTGGTATCATTGGAAAGGTCATAATCTGGCCATGCAGCGTTTGTGGAACTGGAGATGCAGAGATTTTAGATGATTGAAACCCAGTATCCCCTACAATGGGACTGCAGGGGGGAGGGAGAATGGCCCCTGTGCCTCCTCTCTGGATCCGCCAGTGCCAGGGCTACATTTAAAGCAATGGCAGCTTTGCTCGGGTGCACAATGAAGTGATGCAACCAGATGTTTTTAAGAGACAAGAAAAAAGTAAGATTCCTACATTTATCAAGGGTACCTCAACAAACCTGCCACGGCAGCAGAGGATTAAGAGAATAAGTCAAACACGCGATGAGAAACGGCTTGATAAATCAGGAAGCTTAAATGGAGGTGTTACCCATAAGCAAGTTCAATATATCCAGTGTTGCCATATTCTGTACATACCTGGAGGGAGGAAAAGGGTTTCTTTACAATTCTTTTCTTTCTTTTTTTTTAATACAAGAGTGTTAATATTGCAAAATTCCTTTTTTGAAAGACTATTTTGTGCACTTTTATTTTGAAGACCAAATGTTTTTTCCTTTTTTTTTTTTTTGTAACCGGAATGTAAATTACTGTGGATTTTTTTTAATGAAACATTAAACATTTTAAAGAAATCAATGCATTGCCTTTTAGTGAAATTAATCAATGAGAAATGATATTCCCATGGGTAAAATATAAAAATATTGACCTCCCCATGCGTTTTAATTATTATAATTTAATTATACTTCGGTATCTAAAATTTAACAGATTCATTATGAGCACAACTGTATATGCATGTTGAGAATAAGTTTACATACCCTGGCAGAATTTATGATTTCTTGGCTGTTATTATTAGGACAACAGAAACAACCCAAATGACCCTGATCAAAAGTTTACATACCCCAGTTCTTAATACCGTGTATTTACCCCTTTAACATCAATGACAGCTTGAAGTCTTTTTTGGTATTTGTGGATGAGGCTCTTTATCTTCTCAAATGGTAAATCTGACCATTCTTCTTGGTAAAAAGCCTCCAGTTCCTGTAAATGCTTGGGCTGTCTTGCATGAACTGCACGTATACAAACTCCCCAGAGCGGCTCCATGATACTGAGGCCAGGAGACGGAGATGGCCACTCCAGAACCTTGACTTTATGCTGCTGTAGCCAAAGACCGGTCGACTTGGCCTTGTGTTTTGGATCAATGTCATGCCCAAGTACGTCCCGTGCCCAGCTTCCGGGCTGACGAATGCAAATTTTCCTCCAGTATTTTTTGATAACATACTGCATTCATCCTGCCATCAATTTTGACCCAATTTCCTGTGCCTCTGTAGCTCACACATCCCTAAAACATCAGCGATCCACATCCATGTTTCACAGTAGGAATGGTGTACCTTTTCATCATAGACCTTGTTGACTTCTCTCCAAATGTAGCGTTTATGATGGTGACCCAAAAAGTTCAAGTTTGGTCTCATCACTCCAAATGACTTTGTCCCAGAAGGTTTGAGGCTTGTCTCTGTGCTGTTTGGCGTATTGTGGGCATCTTGAAACAGCCACACCACATGTTTTCAGAGTCCTGTATTTCACCTGAAGTTATTTGTGGGTTTTTCTTTGCATCCCGAACAATTTTCCTGGCAGTTGTGGCTGAAATTTTAGTTGGCCTACCTGCCCGTGGTTGGGTTTCAACAGAACCCATCATTTTCCACTTCTTTAGAGTTTGGCATTCTCAATTCCTGGGATATCTTTCTATATCACTTTCCTATTTTATACAGTGCAACTACCTTTTTCCGCAGATCCTTTGACAATTCTTTTGCTTTCTCTGTGACTCAGAATCCAGAAAGTCAGTGCAGCACTGGATGAAAGATGCAAGGGACTGTCAGGAGTCCAGAAACTATATACACACACTTATTAGAAGCAAACAGATCACAGGCGAGGATGGATACCTTTTTTAATAGCCACTCAAACCCGTTTGTGTTAACTTGTGTGCATGTTATGTTAACTTGATCAGTGTGATTTGGATGATTTCTTTTGTAATTCTGATTTAAAAAAAGTAAACACACTTGATTGATAATAAATGGCTTCAGCCAAACACTAACCAGGAGTGAAAGAAATGTTTTTGGGTTATTCATATTCTCTGAATAATGGCCAAGAAATCAAATTCTGCTGGGGTATGTAAACTTATGAGCACAACTGTATGTGCAAAGCAAAATGTAACCCTTCAAGTACCATAACCTTTGTATCAGTTCGTTTTTATCTACCAGGAAAACTTTTCCTTGGCACTCTATCTCTGGCAGGGGAGAGGACGGGGTGTAAATGGGTCTTTCTATACCTTCTACAGGAACCTTTTGTAAGCCCAGTTTTATGACTGTATTACAGCAACCAAGGATATGAGAGTAGAAGAAAGCTGTGCACTACAGGAATTTCTATAGTACCAATGTTTGACGTTCACATACACTTCTATGGGTATAACGGAATGCAGTTAAATAATATTGGGTTTCGATCAGATTCAAATTGATATTTTTGTCGCATTTTTCCAAATGCTAAAGGCTGGAATCAGACGAGTGCACTGACTGCGCACAGGAATTGACGTACTTTTTATCATCCGTTAATTTCGACGGAGAAAAAAAATTGTATGCAGTTGTTGCTCTACGTCCGTCTAGCTTTTTCCACGTTGATGCCATTTTGGCGTCCGTTGCAACATGCGTTGTGCGCGTGTGAAAGTGTGCACGTGCTTCGTGTGTTCTCTTTTGACTCCTTTGAAAAGCTACAACTGACAAACAGTGCGGTCAGATGGACGCAAAAAGTGCGCTCGTCTCACTCGGGCCTTCAATGGTATTTCAGCAAATGATAAAAACAGGATTTTTCCATAAAAAGGGTTATTTCTGTAAAATGTTTTTCCTGCATTTACCAAAACTGGAATTGCAGGCCAAATTCAGAGCGTAACTTAATTACAATGCAGGAAGTTATTTTTGAAACTGAGGCCTTAAGGCTAGGGTCAAACGAAAGCATTTTTACACGCAAACGTAAAAAAGTGCGTCCGAACGCATTGATGTATTTTTTTCACGGAATATGCGAAAACGGTCATACGATGCGCATTTTCGTGCGTGATGTTTTACGAATCCAAACCAGGAAACGTTTTGCGTCTGGACGTTATGTTGGCCGGACACGAGCAGGGTCTGACGTCTCCAAATCACACACACACACCGCTAGCGGGCGCAGCGCACTCTGTACGTCCGTACTAGCGGTTCTGCGTTCTCGAAAAAATGCATTCATTTTCCACTTGCGTTGCGCGGCCGGACTTTTGTGCGACCGTACTTCGTATATTGGCCGTTATTGCCCGTCATTTGCTGCTAGTGCGGCCGTGATTAAGTGCGCCAGAACGCACGTTAAAAATGCGCTGGTCTGACCCCAGCCTAAAAGCGAGACTTACAATTTGCACAAAATTTGGCCTAGAACATCCCACCTGACATCAACGTTCAGGGAATGATTCGTGTACCCTTTGTTTTAAACCAAGTTTCTGTGCAGAGAGACTGAATGGAGCCCAAAGGGATTGGAGGCGGCCAAATGCGCTTTCCGCTTTGTCACAATGCAGGAATATAATTTAGTTGCAATCAGGACAGTTGGAAGGGACATTGCATACTTGTGAGTACAGTTTGCAGGTGTTATGTCCACATTCTACAGGATTTAATGAAGTTGTATTAATGCAGTCGGGGTCTTTTTTTTTTTTTTTTTTATAAATACCTTATCATGCCCAGTACTTGTAGAAAATATTTTGAACCTTTTTATGCTAACCTTTCAGATTCAGACGTCAGAACGCTGTAAGGGGAGACCCTAGGAGCCGAAACCAAGGCAAAGTTCCTAGAACTAACAGCAGACTCCAAGCAGGTGCTGTGAAATAAGTATCTGGTGCTGTCTACATTTAAACAGAGGGGACTTAACTCTTGTGACATTAACTAGACAGCCTTTATAGGAGTAACCACGATACATTGTAAGTTTTCACATTTTGTATATTTCTACAACTGAATGTTGGACATTCTTTTCTATAAATACATCTGCATCTTTTAGCTTTTTCTTCAAGCACTTGTATTTCTACACAATGGTGCTTCGGGTTATTAATCGTGGGTTCTTTCTCTCCTACAAATGAAATGTTCCTGATTTTGTCTTTAAGGAATTATGCACATTACATTTTCACGTTTCAGGCGGAAATAATGAAGTTACTGTAAAGTGTAAGTTTTCTACCTCCAATGTCAGTGTTTACATTTTTTTGTAAATTTACAAGAAATCCTATATAAAAACGTACAATTTTTATACACCATTTTTATCCTATGTTTTTGTGCAAAGTATTCGGTTAATTTCAACTAATATGAATTGTATATCTATTTAAGCAAAGGGAAGTGACCCTCTTTAGGCTGGTGTCAGACGAGCCCACTATATGCTGACGTGCCTCCCGGCATTGTGATGCTGCGACGGGGCCGGCCACATGCTCTAGTGCATGCACTAATTGCGCACGTTTCAGCAGGTGTGCTGCGTCTGTTTAGTAAGCCTCCCAGTCAAAGCGCTACAATGTGCGTTTGGGGCTGCAAAGCGCGATTCTCCAAAAGAGGATCGAGCTTTGCAGCACACTAACTGCGCTCAGTAAGGTGGCCAGGTGGGTGTGAAAGTGGAAGGAACGTCCAATCTCACGGACGTTCCTGCTGCTCGTAAAAACTCTTGTCTGACACCTTTTAATGTATGTATGCGGAGAGCCTGGACATGCTCTGAACACCTACCTAAATGGCTGTTTGAATCCATGTCACACTAGCAGGTCTATTCACTAAAGGTGAAACTCAGAATTTTCAAGAGAAGTGACAAGTTTAGGTCAAAAATGGCCAAACCGGAAAAATTCTCCCTTTTTATCTCACTTTCCAAATCGGCTATTTGGTCTAGATTGTTCTCTGCTGCCTATTCTCCTGAGTTTCACCTTTTAGTGAATAGACCTTTTAGGCTGGGGTCAGACGAACGCAGTGCGAATGTGCGTTCAGCCACACTTATCACGGCCGTAGTAGCAGCAAATGACGGCCAATATACGAAGTACGGCAGCACGAACGTTCGGCCGTGCAACACAAGCGGCAAACAAGCGCATTTTTTCAAGAACGTGGAACCGCTAATACTGACGCACAGAGTGAGCTGCGTTGGCATAGCAGCGTGTGTGCGTGATTAGGAGACGTCAAATGCTGCACATGTCCGGCCTACATAACGTCCATTTTGTTTTTTATACGGCCGGAATTGCGCATCGTATGACCGCTATTGCGTCTTCCATGGAAAAAATGCGTTCAGACGCACTTTTTGACAGACGTGAAAAATGCATTCGTGTGACCCTAGCCTTAGGATGGCATCCCTCTTTTTTTACAGCTGTTTCCACTTGTTATGGAATTTTAGTCATTAATAGAGTATAATAATTCTAGAGAAGTACATATTAATATCACGCTGTATCTTTTCTGGGACCCCTAGAGTATATTGTATTTTTACTAAATAAAGGCTTTTCCCTCTGCAAGTGAGTAGAGCATGAATGGGGTGAGGGGGAAGATGATTTGGGAGCCCTGGAAGGATTGACAGAGTAGAAAAGGTCTTTTTTGATCAATGAGAAATATTTATAGCAAAAATAAAAATCAGCCTTCAGAACAAATTTTTTTATTCGAAAGGACAAATATTCATTACATATTGGTCACAGGTGTAATTCCGAAAAGCTTCATCGCATTTGCAAGAACCATTTGTACATTTTTGAAAAACAGGAGGCGAGCCTAGGAAAAGCAGAAATGAATAAGGACTGATTTAATATGCAATCTTAATTGTTAGACTATTCCATTTGCTTTGCTAGACATTAGCCTTTTAGATCTGTACAACAATATGTAGGATTTGTCATGCGACACACTTAATACACATTAAAAGCTCAGTCCAAACATGAGGCTGTGTATTAGCATCACATTAGGATTCACTTTGAGAAGTTGCCTTGAAGTTGGTGGATCAAAGGACCATTACATTATCAAGCTAAGTAAACTAAAAATCTTTTGTTTACTGTATGGGAGTCTAACCACAGATAACTGTGTGTGTATATATATATCTCCTTCTCTACTGAGGTGTGATGAAAAAACACACACTACAGCCTCACGATCATATGTGTAATAGGCCATCTCTTGGACTCAACAGTGGAAGATTATTTTATTATACATATCTTATCAGAGGCTACAGAACAATTAAAACTTGAAGCAAGAATACGTCCACTGCCACCTGTCAATCACGTCTTTGCATACTGGAGAATGGGTGTTCATATGCTTTGGATGGCACTTGATTGAAATCTTCAACTAAATTCAAAGCTGTACCATCATGGAATATAATCTTTGGCTTACCTGTGCAACCTCCTCTGTGCTTCCTTTGACTGGGAGTGCTCGATGTGCCACATTTATTAGATGACTAAAAGGAGTCAAAAGTACAGTGTTTATACAGATAGTAATTGGCGCTCTTATTCCATTCTCTGAAATAAACCTGTTTAAATAACTTCGAAAAATATACATAGGAATAGACTTGGTCTCCTGGCATTTGAGGGGTAACGTTCAAATTTCACCACCTTGCAAACATGTTGGGTTACAACGAGTCAATTGGTTTAAAATTGTTCCCTACCATTAGAATGCTAAGGAAAAAAGTCAAATTTGATATAGTTATTTGGTCATAATTAGTACCATACTAGTGGCACTTTATGGAAACTGGTGTTTTAAGAGTTAGAATTATTTATTCTTGTTTTAGTGGCTAGAACAAACCAAATGTGTAGCGCTAGCCCCCTTCAAATTTCGCCATTAATAACATGTTCACATATCCAGATTTTCTGGTTGGGAATATGCCCGCCAAAATAGTTCATACAACAAGCGTTTAACCACTAAAATACACTCAAAACAAATACAGTACATTCGAGCTCAGCGCATATAATCCTCAATTCTAGTTCATAGGGTAATGTTTCCAGTGATAGTTCCACATAGAGCAGATGTGTATAATCCCTTTTAAATACCTTTGTCACAATTATCCAGTTCTAAATTTGGTAGAGTTTGGAATGGATCCTTCAACGGTCACTCTTTCTGGTCCTTCCCTCAATGTGGGTTCCACAATATAGGAGAAAATATAGTGCAGATCATAAGTTAAAGAGAAACACCTACTCGCACTCATTGGTGTCCTTTTATTCCAAAGAGACAAGCATCGCACAGCCAGTGTTTAAAGGAGCACCAGATCACCTTGTCTCTTACTTATCCTCTTTTCACCAACCTTTTTGTCATGACGCGGGATAAATCATTCCAATGTAAGTGGAGGAAATAGATTTATATAAAAGGTTTCTGGTTTGAGCTGCACGAAGTGTCTTTTATCAGGAAAGGCACCAAATGTTGCCCCACTGCTATTTTGAAGGAGTACCAGATCTCCTCTACTTCCCGGTATTCGAAGCATGGGTCTCTAAGCTTACTCGCGATCTCTGCATCATTAATAGTGTAGGGAAACACATCGTGGTAGGTGTTTTAAATCCTTTTGAGAAAGGAAGTGATGGAAGAGAAAGAGGTGGCCTTTTTAAGGATCCATTCCAAACTCTACCAAATTAAGAACTGGATAATTGGAACGCAGGTATTCTCCTCCCTGGTGGTAATCCCTAGTGCGGCTCGGGGTTAAGTTTCAGTACTGAAAACCAGAGCCACACTCTGGCTGGTACATACCTCGTCCCTGTGTTCCCTCATTGTTCCCCCGCAGTCTCCTCCGGCCGATCGCGGCAACCTGCTTCCATTCCCTTCCCCGCTCGCGCTGCGATGCGGGGGGTTGGGGAGACCAATTCCTATCCAAAAAAATTTACCTTTTTGACATTAAAAAAGTGTCATAATCAGACTGCCAGGGAGGTTAAAAAGGTTCTATACACCTGTTCTTTGTGGAACTATTACTGTAAACCTCACCCAATAAACTATAATTGAGGATTATAAGTGTCAAACTCCAATGTACTGTATATAGTTGGGGTTTACCCTAACCAACAGTTTGTGCTTCATTTGTAGGCAACAGATTCTGATCTTTCTTTTGAGGTGAGCATAGACCGCTACACTCACATAAAAAGGAGCAGAATCTGTTTGGGTAAACCCTAACTGTAACACGAAAACAAGCATAAATAGTGACCACAATTCTAACACGAATACCAGCGTCAGTAGAATGACTTTACAATGGAACCAGGTATGACATGAAAAAACCGCACATTTGCATTTTTTTTTTATTTCAAATACTACTTTTTACCCCCTAGTGTCCTAAAGCTAGGAAACATTTTTTAAAAGGTGACTTTGACATGTTTTAACCCAACGCGCCCAGAAGGTGGTGTCCTTCTGATAGTAAACCCATTTGAAGAAATTATTTTACCCCTTCACTACTATGGTCGATTACGGTGGTTCTCAACCCTAGTCCTCAAGTGCC
Source organism: Leptobrachium leishanense (assembly GCA_009667805.1). Classification (NCBI taxonomy): domain Eukaryota; kingdom Metazoa; phylum Chordata; class Amphibia; order Anura; family Megophryidae; genus Leptobrachium; species Leptobrachium leishanense. Next base: position 185,851,475 of record CM019066.1, read on the forward strand.
CCTAACAGGTCAGGTTTTCCAGATATCTTAAGCACCGCACAGGTGATATGATTTGCTGCTCAGTGATTGCAGGATTCAGTCTGCATTTCCCCAAAGGTAAACCTTAATCTGGCCTGTTTAGGGGTACTTGAAGACCGCGGTTGGGAACCACTGGTCTAGTATATCCAATATTCAAAATCTTCTGCAGGAGCCTAACATCAAGTAAACTCCATCTGGTCATATTCTGGCTTATGGAAAACAACTTGGCATTGAAGGGGTTAGTTGTGTCATAGTGTTTCTGGGGTAGATTCACATACATAATTGTAACTATATGAAAAAAGACAGATTCCACACTTTTGGCGGAATATTTATTTTTTCCAGCCAGATGTGACCGGAGAAACAAATGAGAATTTTCTCGCTTCTGGACTAGATCTGGCACTGACAACATCATGCATCCACTTTTAGTCAGTGGTAGAGTATGTTGGCTGGTATTTTGCATTACGGTCATGCACTACAAAGATGTTCTTCCTACAAGTTGTGTTTACATTCATGAATGTGCGCTTTGTCCTGTTGCTGCACAATATAATTAGATGGATAATCACATTTTTCACTTACCCTAGGCCCATGAGATAATTAACAAGGTATCTTGGCTGATAGTCTTCTAGACACTGGAGTATCACCTCGTCATACCTACCAGTGGAAAACCAATGATTTTACTTTTATATAAAATTTAATAGACAAAATCATTCCACACCCTTGTTCTGCTGCCATCACAGAGGCCTGGATACTATTGGAGTAAGAACTTCACTTTCCAGGCTATGGAAATACTGTAATAAAGACTGCAGCATTAAAGAAAGATGGAGCTAAAACACGTTGTTTTGACCCACTGATGAAGCTGTTAACAGTGAAACGCGTCTGCGGTGTACTTGTGTTTTATCTGCCTTAAATAAACCCGCTGTGGATTTCTAACGACTTGAGTTCATGTTGTTCGTTTCCTGGGGAGTTTGGGACTCTGAAGAAGGGGAATCGGTGTCTCCATAAATTCACCGAATGCCTGTTGTTTGGTGCCTCTTTTAGAATTGGCACCAGAAAAAAGGCGAGCAAGTTCTTGCTTACCGATTTTCTTGACTATATATAAAATAGTCTGCAGTTATCCCCCTCTCCTTTTTTTTGAGGAAACATCGCATGACCGATTTATTTAGTGATACCACCCCTGGTCTTGAAGACAGACGATGAAATATAGTGCCAGCGCCAAGTAACAATCTACAAACTTTATTCTTCAATTTTACGGACTTGGGGATTTGCCGTCTTCGATTGCTGCTGCACTTGTGAGATCAGTCAATATTGTTTTTAAGAGTGGACTTAAGTGTTTTTTATTGAACTTTCGATACAAACATCTATTTGCTGCTTAGAAACGTTGTCTAGATAAGAAACCACCTGTTCCGAATGTACGGTGTAAAATAGTATGAATATTTGCCATAAGGTTTTTAATACGTGAATTTAATACACTATTTTAACAACTAGAGGGCACTGTTACCCAAAAAATTTTTTTATGTTATATGTATATATACACTGTGCTGGAATAATTCACCCGAAAGTTAAATAGATTAGCACTTTATTCGCATAGATGCACTTTTGTAAATTGATTAAATAAATTTGTCAATTTACACACTTAAAAAGCACTTTATACCTACGTATCTAGAACAATTGATACAGGAATAAGTAGAGCTTCACCCTCTTTTACAATACTCTGCTTTCTGCAGGTCCCATAATATTTCTATTTAAAGGTACTATTCAAAGACTTAGTTCAACGTGTTGTGCATTTACCACCTCTCGTCATTTTTTATTTTTTTTTGTGAAAGGATTTTACCAGGAAGGATACATTGAGATTTCTCTCGTTTTCAAGTATGTCCTGGGTGGCGAGTATGTACCGTTAGGTGTCTTGCCAAGGACACTTACTGGAGAGGTTGCTCGCTGGGATTGAACCCATGACTCCACAGGCTCTCTCCATGCAGAGCGGTAACTCTTCTCCACCCAGCCGGTACTGTCATTAAGAGAGATTATCTCCTTTGACTTGAAGAAACTCCAATTGCAATATATCCATTTGTGGCACCGGTAACACATATTTAACTAAAACACGTTGTTGCCACGCAAAGTTAATTTTGATGGCAAATTGTAATTTCATTTCAGTCATCTTTTGACTATAATGCTAATAATTTTGTTTTAGTCATATTTTAGTTGTCTGCATTGTTTTAGTTGACTAAATATCACAAGATTTTGTCGACCCAAGCATTTCTCTCCACTATCCGAACTCCTTATATACTTCTGAGTAAACATCTATTAACCTATTATATATACACTCACCGGCCACTTTATTAGGTACACCTTGCTAGTACTGAGTTGGACCCCCTTTTGCCTTCAGAACTGCCTTAATTCTTTGTGGCATAGATTCAACAAGGTGCAGATTTTGGTCCATATTGACATGATAGCATCACACAGTTGCTGCAGATTTGTCGGCTGCACATTCATGATGCGAATCTCCTTTTCCACCACATCCCAAAGGTGCTCTATTGGACTGAGATCTGGTGACTGTGGAGGCCATCTGAGTACAGTAAACTCATTGTCATGTTCAAGAAACCAATTTGAGACGATTTGCGCTTTGTGACATGATGCATTATCCTGCTGGAAGTAGCAATCAGAAGATGGGTACAATACTGTGGTGATAAAGGGATGTACATGGTCAGCTACAATACTCAGACCATGGCGTTTAAACGATGCTCAATTGGTACTAAAAGGCCCAAAGTGTGCCAAGAAAATATCCCCCACACCATTACACCATCAACCTCAAGCCTGAATCGTTGATACAAGGCAGGATGGATCCATGCTTTCATGTTTATGCCAAATTCTGACCCTACCGTCTGAATGTCGCAGCTGCAAATCGAAACTCACCAGACCAGGCAATGTTTTTCCAATCGTGCATTATTGTCCAAATTTGGTGAGCCTGTGCAAAATGTAGCCTCAGTTTCCTGTTCTTAGCCAACAGGATTCGCACCCGGTGTGGTCTTCTGCTGTAAAGCATCAGCTTCAAGGTTGGATGTGTTGTGCTTTCAGAGATGGTATTCTGCAAACCTTGGTTGTAACGAGTGGTTATTTGAGTTACTGTTGCCTTTCTATCATCTCGAACCAGTCTGCTCATTCTCCTATGATCAGGCATTTTCGTCCAGACAACTGCCACTCACAGGATATTTTCTCTTTAGAGATGGTTGTGCGTGAAAATCCCAGGAGATCAGCTTTTAAATTATTAAAACCAGCCCGTCTGGCACCAAAGTCACTTAAATCTCCTTTCTTCTCCATTCTGATGTTCGGTTTGAACTTCAAGTTATCGTCACCATGTCTAGATGCCTAAATGCATGGAGTTGCTGCCGTGTGATTGGCTGATTATCACAAATTGCTAAAGTGGCAGGTGAGATATATATATATATATAAATGCTTGAACGTGCAATATAGACACAGATTTAGCTGTTATGGAGCGAAAAATACGGTAGCACAAGACGCACTTTTCTCCCCCCAAAAAGTGGGTGCGTCTTATGGAGCGAATGCCCCACGATATGCCCCAGCTCACCTGCCGCCGCCACCACCGCGTTCGTCTCCCTCTGAGCGTGCGTCCGGCGACAAGGAGCTTGGGCACTCGCCTGGGGGAGTCACGTGACCGCGATCTCGCGAGATCGCGGTCACGTGGCTCCCCCAGGCGAGTGCCCAAGCTTCCTGCCGCCGGACGGACGCTCAGAGGGAGACGAACGTGGCGGTGGCGGCGGCAGGTGAGCTGAGGCATATCCATGAGCAAGCTGGGGCATATCCATAAATTGGGGGGCATATCCATGTGCTGGGGCAAATCCATGAGCTGGGGGACAGTATCCATGAAAGGAGCCGGGGCAATATCCATTATTACACTATTTGATTTCAGAATATTTATTTTCCTGTTTTCCTCCTCTAAAAACTAGGTGCGTCTTATGGTCAGGTGCGTCTTATGGAGCGAAAAATACGGTATATTGTTGGTTTTATTTATTTTTATGATAAATATAATCTCACAAGAAAGAAGAATATGACCTTGCTTTGTCAAAAGCCCAGTAATTAAACATGCATTGTTTAGAACACCTTGCATGTGACATGCTTCATTCTTTCAAGCAGAAGAACTCGAAAATATTAAACTGTATTTTCTGTAATGCCATGCCACATGTGATCTGAATATAGAAAAGTCAACAGGTCTCTGTTGCTTGCTTTCATAATGAACGGACAACTAAAAAAAACAAACAAAAAAAACTTTCTTTGTGGGCACAACACACCCCCCCCCTCCCATCACAAAGAGATTTTTAATTGAATCTCTTCCCAAATAGTACCTCCCTAACATTTTCGTCCAGTTTTTATTAGGCTAATGTCAGACGAACGCAGTCTGAGCGCACTCTGCGTGTGTGCATAACGGACAGACGTATTGACAGAAGATAATGTAGACACCACACAGTCCGTGTTTTTTTGACATAGAAAAAAAAGGGAACTATGGGAAATAAAATTAATATGACAAATAATAATTTGAGAAGCCATTTTGTGCGTCAAGGTGATGGACATTGCAAATGCACTGCGTCTGACATCTCATCACTCACACAGAATGCTACGCGGACGTGGCGCACTCTACGCGTCTGTGGTAGCTGTTTTATGTTCTTGCCTAACTTGCGTCCATTTGTCACGTGTGTTGTGCGTGCGCAGTTCGGTGCGCACATACTTCGTGTTTGGTCTCTATTGATCATGATTCTATGCTACGACAAACGTTAACTGTGCGGCAACACGGACGTGATCACTGCGTTCGTCTGACATGGTCTTAGTCTACAAAAACGTAAATAGATTTGTCATAATGTTAGTCACCATAACTTCATTTTTGTTTAATTTTAGTCTAGTTTTTGTAACTGAAAAAATGTAGTTGAATAAGGCTAGGGTCAGACGAATGCATTTTTCGCGTTGTCCGTGAAAAAGTGCATTTGAACGAATGGACGTATTTTTTCACGGAATACGCGATAGCGGTCATACGATGCGCATTTTCGTCTGTGATTTTGTACATATCATCAATAAAACCCTTTTTGCGTCTGGACGTTATGTTGGCCGGACATTAGCAGTGTCTGACGTCTCCTAATCACGCACACATGCCGCTAGCGGACACAGCGCACTCTGTACGTCAGTACTAGCGGTTTGACGTTCCCGAAAAAATTTGTTCGTTTACCACTTTCGTGCGGTCGTTCTTCGTATGCTGCCCGGCATTGGACGTCATTTGCTGCTAGCACGGCCGTGATTAAGTGCGGCTAAACGCACGTTAATACTGCGCCCGTCTGACCCTAGCCTAAGTCTTTGACTAAAGGTATTAGTCAAAGAAATGAACACTGTTGCCATGTGACCTGTAGACAGCAACTGGGAAATACTACGGCCTGTGCCACCAACTTTGAAAGGAAATATGAAAGATTCACCTGAGAAGATGCTGTAATGTAAAGACTACAGAGGGTTCCTGCAGACATGACATATCGATATCATTCTTTTCCAACTTCTGAAGGCTTTGAAGGCTGTTGATAAACAAGAGGAAGAACGGACATTCCATTGAAAGCAGACACTTCTACAAACCATAAGACAGCTCTCCTATAAGGGCAGATCTACTCCACGGTGCACTGGATACCACTTCACAAGAAGATCCACAGAGAATTAAAGTGCCAGCGTTTGTGGAATCTTTGTGTCTATAGTAGGAGCTCAGAGAGCAGAGAGTCAGCTCTTAATTAAGACAATACAAGGATCCCACAAGTACTGTTACTTTTCTTTCTTTCTGTGGATCCACTGAAAGCAGAGTCCAGTTGTAAATATTGCCTTACTAGTAAAACCTGATTTATAATTAATATTTTCCTATTATCATGATGGAAAGTTTCAATTTTCATAAGGAACATGGAGAGGAGCATCTCTCTGGGTGGTATGTGAGGGCTAGGGTGGCTGACAGTGTTCTAACCGCATTCTGCCAGGCCCCTCTGGCTGGCTGCGTTCCAGCAAGTGGCTGTCGGCATGAAAGGTTGTAAAGTGGCTCTGCTGGCCTCCAGCTGTGCTCTTGCAAGACTTCCTGAGAGCATGGCCGTTTTACAACCTTGAGATGCCAGCAGTCGCCAGCTGAATCTCGGCCAGTCAGTGGGTCCAGGCAGAATGCTGTTCGTGCATTCTTTCAGCTGCCCCAGTGTATATGTCTCAGGCCTGGGTTGCATGAAACACACACAATATGTCTGGTGCATGTATACGTGTATCTGGTGTCTGTGTGATATATACATGTATGGTCTGGTGTCTGGTCAGGGTGTGTGCAGGCCTGTGCAGTGGGTAAATGCGGTGTCTGGCCATACATTTTAATATTAACATAAACTGGACAGGCTTTCAGCAAAATTCTAAATTAATTATTGGAAAGCTGTCAAGTGACATTGGTGCATCCCTAATCTAGAGGTCTTACCTCTAAGAAACCAGCCCAGACTGAAGCTTAAATATCTAACCGCATTTCAGACATTATTGCATCCAATCCTACTTATCAACAAGTCTCTTTACCTGTGTAGCCGTGCATGTGTATACTGCAAAAACACGCCAGTGTCCCCAAAGCTCTGCAATGCCCGATGCCAATCAAAGTTGTAATCTGACATCAGTGGCCCCTTGAAATCCTGAAATTAGAGACCGCTTCAATGCTCAGTACATTGTTGCAATGTAATTACTTGTACTAGAGTGATCGACAGAAAAAAAAAATCTGATAAATGCAGGTTTATATTAAAATATTTCATACAGCTAGAATTGTACAAAGACCTTATCCTAAGATCAGTAACTGGTGGGGTATTCAAGCTTAAACTGTTATTTCTGGAAACAAATCATGTTTGAAAGCACAGTTAGATTGAGTAGATTATTTTTTCAGCAAGTTACCCCTCCTTTTATTTTAATTACGAGATATTTAATGTGAATTACATATGCGTCAGCCCAATATCTTTCTAGATTTGTTTTTATTGATATGTTAATTAGCAACCTCGCCTTTGACTACCAAATATTATTATTATTAATTACTTGTGTTGTCACTACTGTAGATTACATGCGCATCTGAAATAGATGGCAGCTGAATGAGATAAAACAGGGAGCCTAAAAGACTTCTAATCTACCCCCTGGTGATGTCCTTTGAATACATCCCACACAATCGAATTATGTGAGTCAGCTGCCTGACCCATGGACTCCATTATATGGCCAGAACCACACTGAGGGCTAAGCGAGATAAAAAATATGAGGGTGGGCTTACAGTTACAAGTTTTTAAAGGGTTTTAAAATTTGAAGTAAATGTTATTAACCCTGTTTTCAGTAGAAAAGATTAAACACTGGTAGCCAATTAATAATGTATGTAGGCCCTGCAAAGCCTTCAGCTAAGGGTCCATAATATAAAACCAGACCCTATATCAACACAGTAGTAATGTGAAAAAAATGGTAGCTCAGACATTTAAAGATACACCCTATTGCCTTTTTCGTTCTGTCTTGTGTTATGTGATCTGTAAAAGGGATACTATAGGGGTAAAATGAGAGGGGGGAATAGGGGGTTAAGCATTAAACCCCACTGTCCTGTTTGTTTTTTTGAGAAAGGATTTTACAAGGAAGGATACATTGAGATTTCTCTCGTTTTCAAGTATGTCCTGGGTGGCGAGTTTGTACCGTTAGGTGTCTTGCCCAAATACACTTACTGGAGAGGTGCTCTTGCTGGGATCGAACCCATATCTCCACAGGCTCTCTCCACGCAGAGCAGTGATGTTACCTCTACTCCACCCAACCGGTACTTAAACCTACTTTTAAACTACCGTAGATACTCGAGTATAGCGCGACCCGAATATAACGCGATGGATAGAGATTTCTTATGGAAATGAGAGTACTCAAGACTCGAATATAACGCGAGGAGCAAAATTTTACTGTACTGGTAAACAATTAAAATCCTTTGAGGTTCTCGTAACAGTCAGGCTCCCCCTCAGGTCAGGGTGTTCTGCTCTAGAATGATTGCAGTCGCTACTAAGTATGAAGCCACCGGCCACCAGTCTTCTTTACTAGCGATTAGATGGCTGGTGGAGGCGAGCGAGGTGAATGATTGGCTTAAACCGAGCATGGCCTCTGGCTGTGATGGATCCCACCTCTCCCGAATCTGGGAGTTCCTGAAGTGTTTGCAAGCATCAGGGAGCCCTGTATTCACTTCAGCGAGACTACCGGAACTTCCGGGAGACTTGGGATCCAGAGCAAGCCAAGTTTTTTTTTTTTGACACGCGATGGAGAGGTCTCGAATAGAACGTGATCCCTCCAATTTTAAGGTAAATTTTTGTCACCAAAATCTAGCGGTATACTCGAGTATCTACATAACAACCTTAATCCAGCACTGGGCTGTCTCAGTGCTGGTTCACACATGACATGCTGCCGCTTCCTCAGAATTGCAACAGGTCATGTGTTTGAGGGGCGAGCAAGCATCCAATGGCTCCCTGTTACGGAGAATGTTGGTTTAAGGGCCTAAAAGGGATTTCAGGATAGGTTCAGATTTGCAGCATTTAAAATGTGCCTCCAATTACATGGAATTAAAATCATGATGTTTGCAGACAGCTTGTGTACAAGCCAAAATGTCGCTGTGTTCCAATAACCGCGACATTTCAGTAGGTGTGTCCAGTCCCACCTTTTGTGTATCGATTGCTACAGGGACGGACGTTGGTCTCTTCGGTGGACTGTGAACACCTATTCCCCTCCTGGTTGCTTTATTATGGAGTGCTGGTGCCAATAGCATTAACACGGTTTATGCTTTAAAGCAGTGTTTCCCAAACCTGTCTTCAGGACCCTTTAACAGGCCAGATTTTACAGATTACATTGTGGGAATGTAGATTGAAACCTGCAATCACCAAGCAGCAAATCATATCACCTGTGCTGTGCTTCAGATATCTGGCAAACCTGGTGTTTCAGCAGGTCCTGTGGACAAGTTTGGGGAACACTGCTTTTAAGAGATTTATTGTCACCATAAAACTGTAGTATTCACCTGCACAATAAGGGCTGCTATTCCAATTTTCTCTGCAGTACCTGTAGGGTCTTCTAGGTCTTTGCTTGCTGTAATGAAACACAGGTGTTACAATGCAAAGAACAGTGAAGAAAATATCTTCCACAATGTTGCATTTGTATGAACGTTCACTTTATTATTAATTCATACATTATTGAGGTTAGTCAGGGTAGTAGTAGTACAACAAGGGTAACGAGTAGGGAAACGGTGTAGGGAAATAACGCTGTAGCAAGGTGCTGCAGAAACTGTTGGTGCTGTATAAATGAGGAAGAAAATATAAATAGTAAAGGGGACATTCGATTTTTAATGAGTAAACCAGAGTCTGACTTATTTTGATGCAGACTATGAGAGTCTAGTAAGAATACCATTAGAGACTTGCGATCCTGAACAAAGGCTTGGATTAACTGGTGTAATACCATGTCCTTCTAGAGCAGTGATCCGCACTGTTTTTTGTTTGGGGGGGGGGTCTCAGCAAGAGATCAGACAGGAGGAGAGCTGCATTACAGAAATCCCTGTGGTCTATCAGTTTGACACTCCCCCACCCTGAATACTGTATATTTTAACTGTCCCAGATGCCGCCCCCCCCCCTCCCCTCAGCCTTTGACTGCCAGGACTTTGCGCATTTTCAACTTTTAACCGTCCTGTATTTTACAGCTTCTCTCATCTTTTGACTGTATGAGATAGTATTTTTCTTCCCAGCTTATGACGGTCTGGATTTTACTGCTTTTCCCAGCTTTTGACGGTCCCAGATTTCACGGTTTTCTCCTCCGTTTCTGTCTTGGCTTCTACATCCTGCCTTTGACTTCGCTCTACCGTTCTCTGCAAACTCTGCTTTCTGTACCTCTGCCTTCCTTCTTTGCAAACGTTGTGTCCCTTCTTTCTTTCTTTGAAAACTCTGCTCTCTTTCTCTGCAAACTCTGCTCTCCTACCCTTTTCTGCTCGTCCGCTCTGTTCTGCCTGCTTTCTATCCTCCAGCCTTCTCTCTGAACTTCTGTCTGTGCGTGCTGCACAAGAAAATGGCACTCACCTTATGTGCCGGTAATATGGTGTTGGAAGGATTCGGCAGGTGTCCAGGTGCCGTAACTGTCGGCTCCATGGTCTGCCACTGTCAACTCCGCAAGCCACATGCGACTTGCAAGCCGCACAAAGAGTAACAGTGTTCTTGTCAGGTACCTCCTGGATATAAGGTCTGATCCCTGCACAGAGACAAGCTATCCTACACTGCTAGTCCTTTAACTGGCCGGAATATCTACCTATTTCTGAATTACAGACAGAACCAAAGGTATTCACAGAACCACAGACACCAGGGGGTTAACACCAGAGTTGCTCGTGAGCAAACTAACAAGGTTTAATACAATCGGGTCAGGGGTCGTATGCAAGAGCAGGTAGTCAGGATTGCCAGGGGACGTATGCCAGAGCAGGTAGTCAGGATTGCCAGGGGACGTATGCCAGAGCAGGTAGTCAGGATTGCCAGGGGTCGTATGCCAGAACGGGTAGTCAGGATTGCCAGGGTCAAGAGCCAGGAGATAAACGTCAGACTAACCAGAGTCAGTAACAAGTTAACAGAAGGTATAAGCACCAAGAACTGAGAGGAGTGTAAACCACATCAGGGCAAGGAACATATCTCAAGCGTCTGATTTTAAATCCGGCGGCCACCGCATCATCACACCGCACCCTCGACACGTGACCGCGTCTGTCCGATACTTCATTCGGCGGCTGGCGAGTAGCAAAGAAGGCGCTGCCGGGACACCAGGAGATGTGACAGTTTTGGAGCAAAGTATGCATATGGATTAAACACAAAGTTTTTCCCACTAAGCCCTGTTCTGCAGTGCCCCTAGATGATCCGTTTTGTTCATCTGCCTGTAACACGTATTCAGTGGGTTAGGCTTAATTGAAAGTACAGTCTTCCTTTGTTGTTCATTATGAACTCCTGCAGAATGATGAATATTGTTTTACTGTGAAGTAAGGTGGTTAGACTAGAAAATAAAGAAAATAGGACGTTTTAGTGCAATTGCCTGTCACAAAGCGGGAGTCCATTAGGAGCGGTTTATTCCAAATGTATACAATGTTTTGTCTCTGTATCTGAGCACATTTGTTGATATTTTCCATTATCTGAAGGGTGGCTACCTGGGCTGATTGGAGTCCGTGCTTGATGGTCCACCGGGTGATTATTGGCCCTTCAACTTTGGATAACACTTTGAATATATGTAGTGTTCTAATACTATAAACAATATATACCGGGGGGGGGGGGGGATCTGAAGGCTAAATGGAGTCTAGATAACGATTATAGTTGAAATAAATGGAAATCCCTTACTGCTGGTATCTGACATATTTTGCAACATCCTTGCGCGAGCTTCATCCAGAACATCTTCAAGGAAAATCACATCTCCTTTTCGAGTCTGCATCCCCTGTACTCGCCCAAAGGGGACATGATGACACCTAAAACGAAAAATGGTTTATTCTGTATAGTGAATGAATGTACATTTCTGAAGGCTTTTTCCCATTTATTCATATAAAAATGGATTAAAAATCCTCTGCTAAGGCAGCATGATCTAGGCAATTGGAGATTCAGAACATTGCCTATGCTATGTATATATAAATATGTACACACCAAGGTGGAAATTCCTCCTCTCTTTTTCATACCGTTTCTTCCCATCTTTTTTTGACTCTCCCATCCCTCATGTCCTCCTCCCCCTCCCGAATATTTCCATTTCACATAGTTACATTGTTAGATATGTACTTTGCAAAAAATATCATCTGAGGTCTAATGGTACCAGTAAATTACTTATTATCGCTCTTTAACTCAAATGTAGGAGGTCTAGTCAAAAGGGAGGTATTTTCCTTTGGAAAGTTGTATGGAAATATATAAAAATGGAGGTTATCGTTTATTACAAATTTATGATGAACACAACCACATCATAAAAAAGTGCTTACCGATCTGCATGCTTTTTCCCAAGAATCTCTAAAATCCTGAATAGCTGCTGAAAATGTGTTTGTTGGCTTTTGTCTGTCTTAAAACAAATGGGTATTCAGACATATCAAGTACAAAATGTAATACAACTGAAAAAAGCACATCTTCCACTCATATTCACAAGGCTCAGACAGTTGTCCTGACCATACTGCAGCTCCTTATGAACATTTCCTTACATAACATGGTGCAAATATTTTGTTCACTATAGACACTAGAGAAATAAAGTATAACTATTTTTAATAGATTTTTTTTTAAGCTAGATAAAATAATTCATTGAGGACGTTGGTCCTGCCATTCTTTTGGATTACTCCTTTGAAGAGAGACCATTGGGAGCAGCAGATAAAAATTTAAATTGGACACAGAACCAGGACATCATTCTTCCACTTTTATTCTAGAATGCAGATTCTAGGCTTCAGCCATCACCATTTTATCCCTAAAATGTCAAATACATGTTGATGTCAGACCTTCATTAAACTGGACCTTTTGCTTTTGTGGAAATGGGTTACTCAAGGTGCCTAAAGAAACGATTTATGTTGCAGGTTTCCAATTCCTGATCTGCATAACAGCACACAGCCATTAGATGGGAAATGTTTTACATCTGCAAACACTCCACACTGGGACTTTTGCTTAGGTCTCTTGGAAATGTTAAATAACCGTTTAGGCTGGGGTCAGATGTGCGCACTAGGTGAGCCTGTACTGACATGCCTCACGGCGTCCGTTACAGCGTTGTGACGCTTCGACGGGGCCCGTCACACGCTGTAGTGCGTGCACGAATTGTACGCGCTACAAGTGGACGTTTATAAAGCCTCCCATCAAAACACTAGACGCGCGTTGGATAGGGCTGAAAACCGCGATCCTCCATACGAGGATCGAGCCTTGCGTGCCCTAACTGCGCTCAGCGAGGTGGCCAGACAGCAGTCAGAGTGGAAGGACATCCACTCTCATGGACGTTCCTTCCGCCCTCAAAAGATGCTCGTCTGACCCCGGCCTTAATCAAGTCTCTTTCCATTCTGAAGATGCCATGGCATGTCCGAACAATTGAAACAGAGTCAATACATTAAATCGGGAAAGTCTCCATTGATAATAAAGAATGCACTGACCAATCCATTCAGGGACAAATGGATGAAAAACATATTTCTAATGGTATACTATTCTCACATGTAAAAGGAAACAAATACCAGTAATCAGAATTCCCTGATCACATATTAGCAGGGTTTCTTTGCCATAAGGCGTTTAATTCCTGAACAGAGTCTTTTTAAGGTTTTCATTTTTTATAGCATACCATTTCAGGGGTGTAATGCAGCAGTGCCACTTTTGGGGAAGGTGGATTACTGAATCTAACCTTATAAACAATCTCAATACTCCTTTGTAAAAGATAAAATGTATCCTTGTATCCTAGTGCTGAGATGACAATTTAAAAATCCTGTCGTAAAGGACGAAGGGGCAGTGCATTGACAAACCAGTGGATGCAAGATCATATGAATATTACCAGCGAGGTTATGTCCCAGCAGTGTCTTTCCACTGATTACATACCACATAGATCATTTCATCAAAGTTGTACTTTTCCATTCGATCGATTGCAGCAGCTACATCTCTGGAAAATACATTTTGAAAAATGTAGACATTATGTAAAGTACGGTAGCTTATTAAAAATAAATAATAATCCTTTGAAGTGACTTGAATGCTAACATCTGGACATCTATCATACATGCAAGTGAACCTAAAAAGCCTTTAACCTGGTTATTCAGCCTTCTTGGGTGTGCCACATGCAACCTTTTAAATTTTATGCCTGAATTTCAGTGTAATATTACACACTTAGCTTCTCGGTTTACAAGAAATTGATTACATGCGATTGCTCATTGCGGCCAAAATATTGAAGCAAGGATGTGTCCCCACCCATGAGGGACTGGTATAGAAATGTTGAAAAATCATGAACATCGATGAACTGAGTCTCAGCTTCTGGCAATACGGACTCCTACAACAAGGGATTGTTTTAATGTTAAATCGAATTTAAAGACAAAAATCACAAAATACAAAAAGGCGCAAGAACAGATGGTAATTAAGAGAGCATATACCTCTGGAGTACCCCAGATATAGTTGGGATACTCCTAACTTGCAGAGTGGACCAATGGTCAGAACACACACGGCTTCATGTTGATCTGTACAGCATATACTAGAAACCAGAGAAAATATATTGTGCAGTAGTTTAATACAAAAAGCTTTAAAATACATGGTTAAAACAAACTCACAAATGTAGAGCACATGTATCTGGGGTACTCCAGAGGTATATGAGCTCTTAATTACCATCTGTTCTTGTGCCTTTTGTATTTTGTGATTTTTGTTCTGGTAGAAGGGTTAGCAAGGTACCCTCTACAGAAGGAAAATACTGCATATTTACCTATATTTTCTGCTAATTTAAGGACAACCTTGATTTTATAGAAAAGAAAAAAAAAATTATTTGGGGGTGCCGTTTGAGCATAAAGTTGAGGATTCTATCATGTTCTATTAACCCCTTCACTACCAAGTGATTTTCTAAAAACAAAAAAAAAAAAACACATTTGCAGAAACCAGTGGGTTTTTGTAAAATCATTTTTAAATTATATTGTAAGAAATAGTTCTTACTGTAAATAACCTATTTGGCCAGTAGATGGTGCCATCTACTGCCAAATTGAGTTACAGCCATAGCTGTTTTTTTTTTTTTTCTCCCCCTGCATCGGCTGCTAAAAGCCCGATATTTCAGAGCATTCAACAGCCGATTTTACAATTTTAGCTCTTTGGGCATTAGGCCCACAGGGCTAAAACTTTGCTTTTGGGCTGCAGAAGGTGCCCCCGAAACAAAATTTGTTTGCAGTAAACAAATTTAATTTGCTTTTGGGCTGCAGATCAGCAGATCGAGCCGACTGGTGCCTTTGAAGTCCGAGATATCTTGATAGGGGTTAAAGAAAGTCTTGATCATACATACGTGTGAAAAATAGACAGATGGACACACCTGGTAATATACAATGATGTCCCATCACTTCGCACAACAGTTTTGTATGAAGACAAGTCATTGCCTTCAGAGAGGTCTACCACCACATTGCCATTCCTGAAAACCAAACACCATGACACAAAACTGTCTCAAATACAAACTGTATCAAGTAAATATTCATTTATTTTAAAATGTAATTTAATTGCATTTAATTGCAGGATTATTATAAAATATGCATCACTGAATTCAAATTACAGATCTAGTATTATAAATGATGCAGACATGAGAGGACAACCATTGAATGAACCTAAATAAAATGATTAGGTTATAAAACATTGCTCAACATTCAAGGCGCCAATTTCAGTATGGAACTCCAGAGTACCGTTCCCCTCTCCAATTTGATTTACAGACAGAATTGATAGATAAAAGCAAAACAGATCAAGGAGTTACACTGTATATAAATGCAAGACAAGCGCTTATGGAGCTACAGATTAATGTTATTTGTGAAGGGTATTATGGTCTGGTAGATGAGAACACCATTCACGAAGAGATGCCATGTGGCTGATGTGACAGCCAATCATAATCGACCACACTGCTGCGGTGAGGTAGAAAGACCATTTTCACATGGCTCTTATCAGTGAGAGACGTCAGTCAGTCCTCGTCAGTCATGGGGGCGTTGCCACAGGGGGCAGAGCAGCTCAGGGCACGTGTGCGCTACTGCTGGGGGGGGGGGTGTGTGGCCTCAACCTCTGACTTTGTCTTATTCTGTCTGAGTCAGGCAGTGTCAGAGAGAGGAGATGAGTGCCAGTCACGTGACTGACTACTCGTCCATTGTGTGCAGGAGCACCAGAGAGTGAGGAGAGCCAGTGAAAGAGAGAGGAACCCGATGGAGCAGCACACCTGACTGCCTGGGTACATATAATTATGGGGTCTGTCTGCATCAGTACATATAATTCTGTGGTATGTGCTGCTGGGTACATATAATTCTATGGTCTGTGCTGCTGGGTACATATAATTCTGGGGTCTGTGCTACTGGGTACATATAATTATGGGGTCCTGTGTATATCTGGCTCTGATACTAGCCAGTGCCTCACCAGCCACTGAGCTCACCGCACGTCCCTGAACCGTACCACCGTTATTCTTCTGTAAAAAGGGTAAACAGCGGCTATTCTCCATTAACTGTGGTGTCACACGTGAATATACTTATGGGATTTTAAAGTGGCGATCTTCATAGACCCATACAAATTACAAAGAAAAGATATTGATGGAAAACAACACGGGACAACTTTGGCTGAAACAGCGGTAGAAACTATGGTGAGAACTATGCTTAACAACTATGGCAGAAACACTGTAGAAAAACATACACAAGCACTAGGAAGAAAACTCCAGCAGAAACTACAGTGGAAAGAGCTGCGAAATGTATGGTGGCAGTTCTCTATACATGGAATTCATAGTAGTTTGGCCGCACATGCTCCACCATAGTTCCCAGAAATTAAACCACTGTTTATCAATTAAAGAACAGTGCTTTGTGAAAAAAACCCTTTACTTTCAGTGATGTATTTGTTGATCCAAAGAGAAAGTTGAAAGGCCTTGTAAAGACTAGAAGAAAATGTTTAGTCGTGTTTTAGTCATCTGAATTTTTTCCATTTTAGTCTGGTTTTAGTTAACTACAGTTTAGTTTACTACAGTAAATTTAGTCTAGTAAAATAAAACTAGACTAGAAATAAAACAATTCTAAAATTTGACTAAAATTAAATGGCATTTTAGTCAAAAGACGTAAAAAATTAAATCAAAGTTTGCTGTCAAAATTAACACTGCATCACACTTCATTAAAATCTAATGGGTTTAGTTAGACTAAATTTACTGTAGTTTTAGTCAATTAAAATCTTACGATAATTAGTCAACTAAAACGAAAAAAAAAAATCAGATTACTAAAATGCAACTTCGATTAACACTGGAAGAAATATGTTTCACTTTTTGCATTGGAAATTGCTTCAAATTGGGGTTTAGCTCCTACTTTCGGATTAACAGAAATTCAAACTCATGACTTTAACATGATGTGCTATTTCACCTAATTTATTACAAAGTGATGTAAACATAGGGAACCATGTAAGTCTTACTCTGTCTGCTTTAGTACGCCTTTGTTTTTGAGCAGATCTAGAACGTGCTGGGATTTTTCTTTGTAAAATGATTCTCCAGAATATTCATTAAAGTGCACTCCCAGTCTCTGAAAGGAGCAGAGAGAATTGATCACCGTCTACATCAGCCATAAATACCATAAGGAAGGTAAAACTATCACATGACATTTAAGGGGTTAGTCAATAAGAGCCGAACTTGCGTCCGAATTTCCCCCGTACGATGCAATTTCATGGCAATTCAGCTATTCAGAAAGCTGGAAATTTGCCAAATATTGGCGAATTGCCAGCGAAATGTGGTGCAGTTCACCTCAGATCGAGGCAACTCGACAGCAGTGAAATTCCTCATAGAAGTATTGTTTATTCAGAGAACGCCGAACTGCACCGAAATGCCCAGATTTTCGGTGCTTCAGTTTGACAGCTGAATCCCATAGGTTTTGATGTGAAAAAAAATACTGTGCACTATCACCTCCTTAACACTAGCGCTCACATAAATGCGCGTTAGTGCTAGGTTAATTGAGGTGATAACATGCTGCAAAGACCACCTCCCGATCGCTAACAGGTTAAAAAACCCGTTAGCGAATCGATATTAGCGCAAGCTTACTGTACTTTCCTCTCCCTATGACTAACATGGGGAGCGTAAAGAGAAAGCAATCAGTAAATAGTATTAGGATCGCAAAGTCTTAACGCCAATTACTCAACGTTGTCGCCAACTTTAAAAAGTTTGCTAATGCTTAGAGCTGCAATTAACGGATTCCACCTTTGCAGAATCAGTAATCTGCAGCTGCATTCCCCCCCCCCCCCAAAACCCAAACAAAACAAAAAAAAAAATCACGTACTCCCCTCTCATCCGCGGCAAGAACGACCTACCGATCCGCCACTTCTGACTGCCGGAGCAGAGTGAGACTGGGGGAAGAGTCCCCAGTCTCCCTGCATCGGCCTGCAGGGTCTTGCAAGAGGCGAGATCCAGCCGGCCATGTGACCATGGTGTCCTATGGACTACATGGAGGGGATGCCCGCGACGGCGCTTTAGCGCCGTTACCCTGAGAATTCTGGAGCCTAGCGGCCACTACGGGTCTAGCTGCTGGATTCAGTGCCTGCCCCGTAATCCACTGGGAAAATGGGAACACTAAGGGGAGATTTGCGAGCGCTGATTTTTTCCCTTAGCGTCCCTGGTTTAGCTCAGGGCAGCTGATCATTTTTTTTATTCAACCGCTTATTCCTTTCATTTGCAGCAAAAAGTCTTTTTATTTACTTTTAGAATTTTTAGGCATTTTTCTGGATTTTGTCGGTGAAATTTTTGATTCTCATTTTTTTAACCCCTTCACTGCTGAGCCATTTCACCTCTGTGTGTGGCGCTCATTTTTTACTGTTTTTGCTCATCAGGTTTAAATGTAATTTAAAGCCACGTTTTATTATACGACCCAGACAAATTATATATCCTTTTTTTTTTTTACGGCAGATTCATAATATTCTAATTTTAATACAATCGACTCTGAGGCTCCTATTGCTGCTCTTTCTTGCTTTTATTGAACATAGCAGCAAGTGGCAACTAGCAAGAACTTTGAAAATATGTTTTTCTCTTTATTCAATATAAATGCTTCATAACAGTAATAACAGGTATATGGTATCTTCTAACACCCCTTCCACTCCTTTGGATCTGTCCTCTTTCCTGTTCAGTGCCCATCAAAACCAATCCACGTCCCTCCTACTTCCTCTTTCTTAGCTGCTCGGCGACTAGATAAGTATATATATTATCTCTGCTGTGATATCCCGTTTTTTGATTATTATTTTAGGGATATACATGTATATATGTGTTTTATTTATATTTGTTTAGGCTTCTAGCGAGCGCCCGGCTGTAACCGCGGCGTTCGCGTTTTTTTCTTCAAGTTTCCCTTTGATCCCCCTGGTGACCGCGGTGTAACCCCGTCTGCCTGCCTCTCCGAGACGCTGCACGCGCTCGCTGGCTAGGTGGGCGGGGTGTACCCGATAGGTCTGCGCACGCAGGGGAAATTCTGAACGTTCTTCCTGCTCCATCCAGCGCCATGCCTCGCGGAAAGACCCCGCAACGTACAGCCTCCCCGGCGGAGATCTCTGCTCAATCCTCCGATGAGAGTGTGGGTGAGCAGTCTCAACCTCCCGTTCTAGTGCAGGCACAGATGGCTACTTCCCAGCCTCCCACCTTAGACCCTTACATGCAGGCGTCCATTGATTCTGCTGTATTTAAAGCGGTCTCAGTTTTGTCTGCAGATTTTACCCGCTCATTAAAAGAAGTTATGGCTGAAAATCGCCACCTTGATAACCCCCCGCCACTGGCGGATTATGACATGGGCAACACACTCACCGCGGTGAGGCCCCCCAAGATCCCCCTGGCCACCACGGGGAAACAGTCTGTGAAAAAAGCACGACACATGACTGGAGGGGCTGGCATCCCTGCAAAACACTGCCGGGACACGTGCACCCATCCCCCATTGCTGCATCCCGTAAACGGGCTCCTGCACACACAACATCATCTCACTCCAAGAGATTTAAATTACCTTCGGTCTCCAACCCTGACACCGCTATTGTCCCTGCCCCGCTTCAGGACTCTATCCCTGATTCGGAGGAGGATGACACTAGTGATGTCATAGACGTTTATGCCTCTGATGAGGAGTTTACTGAAGACACCGTAGAGGTTGATACAGCAGCCCGCCCGGGCATTATCTATGACCCTTTGGGGAACCCCCTTTTCTGCCCAGAGGACCCGTCCCATCCACGGTCCGCAGAATGGTCCCCACTACCCCACGTTGAGAAGTGGGTTCATGCGCAGGTGCGTAAAGCCCTGGATAAAAATACACGAAACCGCATGAAAGCGGAATGCCCTCGCCCCACCACGAGTGGTAAAACGTGCTTAACTCCCGAAGTGGATAAGGCGTTCATGGATTTCGTCACCCCTAAAGGCTGGACTCCCAGCAAGGGCATAGACCATGCCTTTAAGGTGTGTCAAGATAAACTACTGGACACTATGGGTCCTCTGATAAAATTGCTGGATACAGCAGAACGAGCAAAATTGGCCGGTGAACCCCTGGACCCGATTCAGATAACTAATTGGACCCAACGGTCTCTAAGTTTTTTGGGTAATGCCAACATGGCCCTAGCTTCTGAAAGGCGTAAATGTATTTTACTCAAGATGGATCGCCAATTACCTGGAGTAGGCGGATAACGAATTGGCGCTGCAGCCAATGGGGCTTTGTTTGGGAAAACTTTTCTAAGAGATATGAATGAGTATTCCGGGGCCTTCAATACCATGGAACGAGTGTCCAATTCACTTAAGAAAGTGTTCTCCGGGGTTTTTCCACGGGCCGGTGGATATCGGGGCCGAGCTACCGGCCGTGCAAAACCCTTCAGTTCAGGTCCCGCAGGAGGCAATCCCTCCACTGCAACGGCTCCCGCGCCTTCCCTTCCCGACCATGGCGGGGCAGAGGATTCCGGGGTTCCAGAGGCGGTTATTCTTCCTCAACCTTCAGGCATGCAGGTACCTTTACACCGTCTTCATCCATCTATGACCAAAGTAGGAGGTCGTTTAAAATTGTTTCACACAGCGTGGTGTCACATTACGTCGGACCCTTGGGTCCTCAATACTGTGCTAGGTTTTGTTCTGGAGTTCTCTTCTCCCCCGCTCCAACTGCAGATTCCTCTCCCGCTCCCCTTTTCAGGGGACGGTCAGACGCTGGTGGAGCGGGAGATTACAGAATTATACCAAAAAGGAGCCATAGAACGGGCCCCACGGGGACCCTCTGGCTTCCTGAGCAACCTGTTCTTGGTCCCCAAGAAGGGCGGAGGTGTTCGTCCAGTTATCAACCTCAAGGAGTTGAATGGGTCAGTGATCTACCGTCATTTCCAGATGGAAGGCATGCACATGCTCAAGGATATATTGAGACCCCGCGATTGGTTGGCAAAAGTGGATCTCAAGGATGCATACCTGACCATCCCTATTGCCAAGGAATCACAGGATTTCCTTCAGTTCCGTTGGGGTCCCGACCTATGGCGATTCCGTTGCCTGCCGTTCGGCCTATCTTCGGCTCCTTGGTGCTTTACCAAGATGCTGAAACCGGTCGTAGCATGGCTGCGCGCCAAAGGGGTCCGTCTCATTATAGATTTGGACGACGTGTTGCTGATGGCCGCCTCGGAAAATCAGCTACGCCTCCACGTATATTGGACGGTCAATCTTTTCCAGTCTCTGGGATTTCTGGTGAATCAAGAAAAATCTATCCTCTCTCCATCTCAAACCCTGGAATTTCTGGGATTCGGGGTGAACAGTGTCCTGATGTCTCTCACTGTCCCTCTACACGGTCCCTCAGTGCTCTCTGAATAATCTTTTAACCCTTTCACTGCTGAGGATGTGTGGGGAACGTCCTTATTGACTCCTAAGGAAAGATAGGGGTGGAGATGGGTCTTTGTTTGAACCCCGATATCTCCCGACTGTTTTCAGCTAGCAGGGTCATGTGCGGTATCATTAGAAAGGCAAGAGCATGGCCTTTCCATTGATACCAAACATGACCATGTTTAACCACTTGAATGCTAAGGACGCGCTCAGCGCGTCCTCAGCATTTCCCGCTGGTGTGCTGAGGACGCGCTGAGCGCGTCCTCACATCGGGGTCAGCGTTCGGCCGGTTTCCGGCCGATCGCTGGCCCCTCCGGTGCGGGCTGACATCCTGGATGTCAGCCCAGCATCCGGACCAGCAGCCGCCATTATTAGGTGTCATCGCGGGGGCGCGATGACACCTAATTCAGGCGCCCCCCCCGCATGTGCGAGGAGGCGCCTGAAAGGGAGGGGGGGGGGGTCCTTCGGACCTCTCTCCTCCGATCGGTGGCTCTGCGGGGCTAACCCAGCATCATTGGAGGGCACAGCCTGCCCTTCCAAATGATGCCTGGCATTAACCCCTGGGAGCTGGATTCGCGAATCGGCGCTGAAAAGCGCCGGTTCGCGATCCTTTCCCGAAGCTGGCCGACATCTTGGATGTCGGCAAGCTTCCGGGAACTCCCAGAGGACTGGCGTCATCGTGCGTAGCACGATGACGCCAGTCCTACAGTTAACCCCTAACTGCCACCAAGTGTGGAGATAGGGAGTTCCAATGAACTCCCTATCTCCCGATCCGTGGCAGTTAGGGTTAAATTTTGATATGGTTGGATCGGCCAGAGCATGGCCGTTCCAACGATACCAAACATGAAAGTTAAAAATTTTGTAAAAAAAAATAAAAATAAAAATAATAAAAAAAAGATTAAATAAAAAAAATAAAACACTTTTTTTTTATTTTTTTTGGTTTGTTAGTGTAGCAATATTGTTCCCATTTCAATTATAATGTGAAACATGATGCTGCACTAACGATTTTTGTATGCGGTGCGTTTGTTAAAAATAGTGTCATTTTCCCCAAAAAAAAATGTAACGAGACCCATCTCTAATTTTTTTAACAAGCGCACCCCATACAAAATATAACCGCAATTGCTCGCATGTTAAAATGTGGAAAAAACACTTTACACATTGTAAATTATTGAAAATACATATTTTATTGCATTTTTTGTTTTATAATATACAGACATGACATAACGTATACATATAATAATGACATATTATGAATCTACCGAGTCTGACGGAAAGAACGATATATAATATGTCGGTGTCATATACTAAAATAAGCCTTAAAAACACGTTTAAACATGATGCGCAAAACAGGTAAAAAATGACCTCAGCACAGGGGCGGGAAAAGCCTCAGCAGCGAAAGGGTTAAAGTAAAGAAAAATAATAAAAAAAGGAAAAATGTGTTTTTTTAAAACGTGAAATTGCTCAACAGTGAAGGGGTTAGGAGGGACTAGGACCCAGGTGGTCTACATTTATAATGAGGGAATACATTTTATCTTGTATTAATATAGTGGCAACATATTAAGCAGTGTTTTACAATGGGGACATACAAATGAGACATGCTAGCACAGAAGAGAAAAAAAGGGTCCTGCCTGTGGAAGAAAACCTAGCATTTACAGCCCATTATACAACTCCTCTGACAGTTGGCTTCAGAGCTGACAATCTAAAGGAAAAACAAGGAACTTGAGATAGAAGAGTAGCGATCTAAATGTGAATTTTGGATACGGAATTTGCCCCACTGTCATTGCACACACCTACCTTATATATTTTAGCATATTCCTGTATGCTCAGGTCTCTGAAGTGTGTCCACAAGGACAGGGCTTGCTTTTCTCCTCCTTCTAACCTCCCCAAGAATTCCATGGCAGACTGCTTAAGATTTTCATCTTGTTCTGCCGCCTCATTGATTTTCACATATACCTGCAATATGAGCCCAAGCTTGGAAAGTTATTATTCCTTAAAAGTACTTTTTGTTTGGGTTTGAAAATTAAAAAAAAAAAAAAGAAAAAAGAAGTAAAATATCAATAAAATACAGTATATGTATCATTCTTTTGTGTAAATATATTTTTTTCAACCAATATTTCTAATGATGTCCAAGGATGTATATCCCTCACCATGCAAGACCTAGCCAGGCATGATACTCCTCTCTTTCGCACTTATTTTTGTGACCTTTGCATTGTGACAAACAAAACAACAGAGCATTGGGTGCGTGATACGAGCTGGGGCTGTGGCTGATGCCAGACAAAAAAAACCTCGTATTTCCACTGCATATTTTTTATAGCAAGTTGGTAAAATTAAAGTTTTATTTTTACGAATAACTATAATCTTCGAAAGGAAACTTGGTTATCTATTCTCCAAACAGTGAACCAGAGCCAAGTGTGAAGCACATTCCTTTGCACTCATTCAAAATAAAGAAGGGAAATTATTAAAAATCTATGCTATACACTACTCACATTAAACAGGTGTTCTAATGGGTTAGCCTTAAGGTCTTCCTCGCTGCCATACAGACTGAATCCAGTCCCTAAAAGGCCTAGCAAAAAGGAAATATTTACAAATTACTGGGATGATAAATAACAATATGTTTATTTATAATGTTATTATGCTTAGCAGAGATACACATTCGGAAAACAGTAAAGCACAAATAATTAAAAGGGACTCTAGCCACTCAATGTAATTGAAAACGAGAGAAATCTCAATGTATCCTTCCTGGTAAAATACTTTATAAATAAGGAAGTGGTCACAGTGCCCCAAGTGCCTTTGGGGGTGGGTCTCCGGCAGCTGATTCAGCCCTCCAGGTGCAAGGGATTAGTCCCACCCAGAACCTGAGCACTGGTCTCATGTCCCTGGCTATTGGGACCTTTGAGGCTCAACTTCCTCCAAAGGCTCTCAATTTGCTTGTCATTGAGAGCCACTGGATTTGCGAGTTCTCACAGTCATGTTTCATGATGCAGCTTACGGGACGCCGGCATCATATCAAGTCCGAAGTGGCAGTGAGGCAGCCCAGCGCTGGATTCAAGGGGAGTTTAAAAAAAATCTATAGGGTTAAACCAGGAAAGGGGTGCAGAAGGATTTCAGAAGGGGGTAATGTTTACTCCTACCCTGTCACCCCTCAAAACTGGTCCATCATCACAAGTTTACTTATCTACTTTAACACACCTACAGTCATGGCCGAAAATGTTGGCACCCTAGACATTTTTCCAGAAAATCAAGTATTTCTCACAGAAAAGTATTGCAGTAACACATGTTTTACTTGATTTTCTGGAAAAATGTCTGGGGTGCCAACAATTTCGGCCATGACTGTATATTATATGGAGCTAAAGAACCTCTAAGTCCAACCACAATAAGTCCAACCACATAGTGAAGGGGAGTGGAAAGCCATTGCCTAAACTGTAAATAAAGATAAAAGTTAGAGATGCATTGATACCGATACTAGTATTTGTGCCAATACCAGGCATTTGCAAGAGTACTTGTACTCGTGCAAATGCAACCGATACTTGTACCAGAAGTGAACACTGGTCTGACTTCCTTGCAGTATCCGAGCGGCTGGGTGGCTGGCAGAATGCTCCAACAGCATTCTGTCAGGCCCCTCCGTCTGGCCGCGTTCCAGCGAGCAGCCGCCGGCATGTGAAGGTTGTAATGCGGCTCCACTGGCTTCCAGCCGCGCTCTCACGAGATCTTGGGAACTCTCCAAGATCTCACGTGAGGGTGGTCTCAGTGGAGCCGTGTTACAAACTTTATATGCGGGCAGTCACCTGCTGAAACATGACAAGCCGGAGGGGCCTGGCAGAATGCTGTTAGTGCATTCCGCCAGCTGCCCCAGTGTCTGTGGTCTGGGATATAATATATATGGATACACGTGTCTGAGGTCTGGTGCGTGTATAAATCTCCCGGAGGTCTGGTGCGTGTGCTATTTATATATATATCTGGTGAGTGGTCAGGGTGTGTGCAGGCCTGTGCAGTGGGTAAATAGGGTGTCTGGCCATACATTCCAATATTAACACAAATTCAACAGGCTTTCAGCAAAATAATAAATTTATTAGAAAGCAGTCACATGACATTAAATAAAACTATCGGTAATCGGTATCTGTGCCTACCTAAAAAAAGTATTGGTACATGTACTTAGAGAGAAGAAAAAAAAAATAGTATCGGTAATAGTATAGCATCCCTAATAAAAGGTATATCCAATATCCTTATGGCTTCTACCATACTCATTTTAAATAGCTGACATGATACGTCCCTCTGCATTCTTAATCAGTACACAAAAACATGAAAATATAAAACATACCAAACTGCAGACCCCAGTCTCCAAGGTAGTTTATCCTTAGGACTTCATTTCCAACGGCTTCCTTCAGGTTAGCAATGAAGTTCCCTGACAAGGCAATAAAAAACTCATGGTCACTACAAGCATTCAAGAAAATAGGTAGTAAATTCCCTTGGGAACAAGGTCTTCCAATCCTACAGTGTCAGATTTGTCAAGTTAAGAGGAAAAAAAATTGAATTTTGTACTGCAAACAGAAGCCAAGTGACAAAGACCATCTGTGTCCAGCCCAAGGCCTCAGATTGCCAACCCATATGTTAAAACATTTAAAAAGCGATAGGTCCATGAACTTAGTAAATGGATAAATTGACAAAGATTTGCGGAAATGAAACGAAGGCAGCAGAGATGCGAGTGATTCTATATCACTTACAGTACACAGGGGTTTATTCGAAGTGCACCAGTCTTTTTCCGAAGTTGCAAACACAAGTGAAGAATTGCTGTTCTTGCAACACCAATGTTTCACAAAAGAAAAACCCAAGCAGCAGCAGAAGCTTTACTAAGACTAACATTACAATGAAATGCATTCTTAGATTTGCTGTATGATGTTGGTGCTGCTTTGAAAACCGCAAAATAAATTTAGTCCCAAATTAATTTTCAGCATCACACTACCAGGAAATTTGTAATGTAAAGATAAATACAGAATGAACATGAAGAAACTCTGTGTAATAGGTAATAATTCATAGTTGAACAGGATCATTTAGTATACTTTTGTAATGTAAAAGAAAGCAAAACCATAAGAAGCAGAAACCAAAGCTCTTGCACTGCATACTCACCAATTATTGTGGAGCGTAAATGTCCAACATGAAACTTTTTGGCTATGTTGGGTGAACTGCAAAGGATTTATAGATGATAAAAATGTTAATATAATCTTCCCATTTTAATATTTGTCATGTTTTACTAACAACAGGATATTCACCATTGCAAAAAAGTACACTGATCTGCCACAACATTAAAACCACGACAGGTGAAGTGAATAACATGATTATATCATTACTGTGGTGCCTGTCCAGGGGTGGGAATTATTAAGTAGCATATGAACAATCAGTAATTGAATGTCAGGTGTTGGAACCAGAAAAATGAGCAAGTGAAAACATCTGAGCAAAGTTGACAAAGACCAAATAATGATGGCAAGACAACTGGGTCAGAGCATCTCAACAACAGTAAGTCTTGTAGGGTGTTCCTGGTATGCAGTGGTTATTACCTTCCAAAGTGGTGTAAGGAAGGACAACCAGTGCAACGGCGTCAGAATCATGGGGGCTTAAGGCTCATTGATGCACATGGCGAGCGAAGGCTACCCCGACTGGCCCAATCATACAGAAAAGCTACTGCAGCTCAAATTGCTGAAAAACCTAATGCTGAAAATAATAGAGGTGTCAGAACATGTGGCACTTCCCACCCACCTAGAATTTGTTGCAGAATAAGCATACCCCTTCGTGGCAATGGTATTCCCTGATGGCAGTGGCCTGTTTCAGCAGGATAACGCACGCTGCAAAAATTGGAATGGTTCGAGGAACGTCATAAACACTTCAAGGTTTTGTGTTGACCTCCAAATTCCCCAGATCTCAATCTGAGCATCTATGGGATGTCCTGGAAAAACAAATCCAATCCATGAATGCACCAATTTGCAACTTGCAGGACTTCAAGGATCTACTGTTGATGTCTTGGTGCCAAATATCACAAGACACGATCAGAAAAATCAAATGAACAGAACATACCAGTTACAGAGCACTCCACCTTATAGTTTTAAAGATGTTAAAAACTCTGAAATTAAATGTTTTTTAAACCAACAATAAAGTGGTATGTCCGTATTTGGTAAGTTGTGTTATTTGGCCACAGAAGTACCATTATGAAAAATGCAGCCTGAGCCGACCGCTGGTATCTATCCAGGAGGAGAGGCAAGGGACTTATTTTCTGGTGGGACCTGGGTGAGCGTTCCGGTGGCACCATTCCCCTTTTTCTTCTACTGCCTCTGCCATTCTCTCCTTTCCTTTTACTCATCCTTCCCTGAAATGACGGATTCAGAATAATTTTGCCTCTTTACAGTGATTTGAAAGCTGCTTAATTTACAGACGTACACCACTGCCTCTGTAGATTGTAAATGAAAACAGATCACTACCATGGGTACCAGTGACACTCCATAATATGGGAAGTTTACCAAACATCGTGATGTCAATGCAGGGTATACTGTGGCAGATATTTTCAGAAGTACAAGTCAAACTATTTACCATTCAAATTCTACACTAACCTGAACTCCACAATAGTCTTTCCTTTATGCAAGCCGCACAGCAAATCAGTATTAAGACCATACTGGGTGCCATCTTGGGTTATTTTGTTCAGCACGGTCTGAAGGAAAAAAAAAAGCACTATCTACTCATCTCAAGTAAATGTGATCACTTGCATTACAGGAATAATTGCAAAATTTACAAAAAAATATTTTTAAAGAAATATTAACAATATTTACAAATATCTTCTAAATAATTAGACAAATTATATATTGTATCAATTTACTGTATAGCAGGTTTTCAATCGTAAGGCAAAAATAAATAAATCACATTAACACTGTGTGTGTGTGTGTGTGTGTGTTTATTACACACAACAGGGTTGTTCACGTAGCAAGTTTTATTGTAAAAACGGATTTACTTGGTGAACTCCAGGGCCCTCCAGTGGATTCACTATTTTGATAAGTCTACAGTAGTTTAAGCATGTTTCATTCAAAGTTGGCCAACGTTGTTTGTATAGGAGGTGCATAGAGATCACAAAAATATATTCACTGATGTTCCAAACACTAAAGAAACATTGCTGAACTGAAAATAGTCACAGTTAACTCCTTCTGCAGAAGAATACAAGCAGTATCATAGTTCGGGTTGTTGGCAGCAATTTCACCTGCTATAGTAGAGTCTACATTGTCTGGATAGTCGAGGTTCACCGTATTTGCATCTACTGTGATTTTTTCTTCTTTAAATGTAAAACAGTTTTATTAACAGGAAATCAACATGTACATTGGACCAACAGTGATTAGTGAATAACCCCAAAGGCCAGAGTCACATGGGCGCTTTAATCGCGTCCGTATTGGCCCCTCCTCCTAGCGTCCAACGTAGCAGGATGACTGCTTGACTGGGAGGGCCACACAGTGTAACGTGCGTACTAGTAGCGCACGTCACAATGGGTGTACAGTTTTCCTCACCGTCAACACGCTACAGCGGACGTTGGACGGGCCCACAAAGTGTGATCCTCCATAGGAGGCTTGCACTTTGTAGGGCTGAACACACTAACGTGCACTCAGCAAGGTGGTCACACAGGCATCCGAGCGAAAAGAATGTCCATGATTTAACGCACACAAGAATAAACATTACATTGAAATTAAGTAAAAAACTAAAAAAATATTTTTTAAGATAAGCTCACCTTGATTAATAATTCCCTGTTCACTTTAAAAGTCACTGAGCCACGAGCAGTTGCAATTTCGCTTATCACCGAATCACATTTTAGCTGAAATATAGAAAGAAAACGACAATTCCCCTAGAGAAAAGTCTGGCTACTGGCAATATTCAATTTGCCTCTATAAAGCGGTGCTTAACCTCCCTGGCGGTATTCTCGAGTGTGACTCGGGGTTAAATTTCACTACCGCGAACGGTAACCACCACACTCGGGCTGGATGCATACTCACCTCCTCCCTCCCCCGCAGCGTGATCGCGGCGAGCTGCTTCCTGGTAAGGCTCCCTGCGAGTCACACGATGCAGGGGGCGGGACCAGCAGCAAATTTAGAAAAAATTTATAAAACACTGTATAATCCAAAGTGCAATGTTAATGACCGGCTACTAGGTGGCACTACAGGATAAGAAACAGACCATACATCGTCTCACCCTTGTTTTCAGACAGATTTCAGTGGTTTTTGTTGTATTTTATTGAATATCATTTATTTGCATTATTTTGGATAATTATTTTTGGGATAATAAATTATTATGTCGTGTTTCAAACTTTATCGGACTCAGTGTATTTACTATTTTTTTTAAATTTATTTATTTATAAAAGGATTTTACCAGTAAGGACTCTTGATTGCACGGATTTCAGTGTGTGATTACTATTTATTACAGGCTAAATATGTACAAAAACACATTTCCTTTAAAAAAAAAAATTGAGGTGCTTTTAGACACGAAACCGCCAGGGAGGTTAATAATGAGCACTATCATTTTTTTTTATCCGTTTCCCCAGAAAACATTTACTCAAATACCATATCATCATTCATATGACACAAACATATTGTACCTGAAATATACTTTTCTCATAAACCAACATTCTGTTGCCATTTAAATCCAATCACATATGGTTTTCTAAAACTTGGATGACGCTACCAGAGATTTTGATGTACTATAAATTATCATTTTTTTTTGCCAATACTGTCACCAACACATATTTCTAAAGAAATTACATTCTCAGACATGTCAGCCTTAGTATTAAACGGGGTAATCCAGAGTATTCAAGCTGTACAGAATGAGGTGGTATACCTTCGATGCTAGTCTCTGGGCCTTTTCTGGTAAGCTGGAGGCTGCATCCAAATGACCGTCATCAAGTAGAGAATTCACAAAGAGCTGGAAATCTGGAGATTCACTGAGGAATGAAGATAAGAAATGATTTAAAAAGAAAAAACTAGAAGTACAGCTCTAGTGATGGTTTAACTATCACCTCTACCTGATCTTTCTGCCTCTCTGCTGGATCGTGTCACCGCCTGTCTGCTGTGTCGAACAGTGGATAACTGCTCCTTCATTAAAGCTCAGCATTTCCAAAACTGAATTCATTGTATTCCCTTCCTCTAAAATTTAACCCTCCTGCACTTGTTTCAGTTAAGGAGAATGATGCCACTACTTCTACCCAACAGGCTCACTTTCCTCTTTGATCTCTTTACAGTCACTAACCGAATCGTGTCACTTTTAAAAAAACACCACGCATCCGCCCCTTAACCCAGGACACTACGGAAATGCTCTTCTAAACTCATATCTTCAACCTTCTTCTCAATGGTGTTAACCCCTTAGTGACCGGGCTGTTTTACACAAATCCGTCCTTTAGTGACTGCTGCTTTTTACGTTTCTGCGCTGTTTATTTATTTATTTATTTATAAAGGATTTTACCAGGAAGGATACATTGAGATTTCTCTCGTTTTCAAGTATGTCCTGGGTTCAAGTACATTGAAGTGTTACATTTACAGAAATACAAAGTAATACAATGTAAGATATTAAAAAACACAAATATACAGATTAACAGAAAATAAATATGTAGGAAATATAGTCACTAGGTTACATGTCCACAGGTGCACTCTGTATCGAGGTATGTTAATAGGGAAATTTTGAGTGACTTAAGACTGGTGGAAGATTTGATGGTGTCTGGGAGGTTATTCCATAATTGTGGTGCTCTGTAGGAAAATGAGGACCGAGCCACTGTCTTTTTGTATTGTGGTATTGCACATTGTTAGTGTTTAGGTCAAATTTTACTCTTACTCGTTTATTCAACCCACACATATTATACACCCTTTTTCCCGCCATTAAATGGACTTTCTAGAAATACCATTATTTCCATCATATCCAATAATTTACTATAAAAAAAAAAAAATATGAAATATGATGAAAAAAATGGTAAACTAAAAACACACTTTTTCGTAATTTAATCCCCAAAATCTACAACCACCAATAAAGACCCCGGCTAAATAGTTTCAAAATTTTATCCCGAGAATAGAAATACCCAATTTTTACATGTTTTTGCCTTTTAACCCTTTCACTGCTGAGCCAGTTCACCTAGGTGCGCTGCGCTCATTCTGACCATTTTGTGCTAATTATTTTGAGAGGACAGCCTAGGTCCTATTTAATTAACCCCCCCCCCGACAAAAAAACTTTTAAAAAAAAAAAACATTTTTTTTATTATTATTATTTTTATTTATTTATTTTTATTTATTTGTTTAAACCGAACCTGGTCATGGTTGGTATCATTGGAAAGGCCATGATCAGGCCTTTCAAATGATGTCAAATATGACCGTCTAGCTGCCATGGATCGGGAGACAAGGGGATCCTTAGGATCCCCTTATCTCTACATGGCAGCTAGATGGTTAACTGGCCCACTGACATCCTCACACATATGGTGAGGTTGTCAGTGGGTGGGGGGGACCTGGAAGCTTGGCTGACATCCACGATGTCAGCCCCCCTCCAGGTTCGAATCGCGTTTTGGCGTGATTCGGCGGCAAAACGGTTAATGCCATACACCGCTGAAAAGGGGAGACTCTCCCCCTTTCAGCGGTGCAAAAAGCATCTCCCTAGCTTCAATGGTTGGGGAGATAGAGGGCTCCGAAGGAGCCCCCCCTCCCCTCCATTGATTTGCATGGGGACGCCTGCTGATGACGTCACCACGCAGCGTGGCGACGTCATCAGCCTCGCCTGCCCATGTAAATCACATGGGCAGGCTTCCTCCCTGCCAGATCGCCGAGGGATCCAGCGAGGGAGGCAAGTTTCAGGCGGGAGGGGGGTAAGGCGCCGCTGACGTACCCTGTACGTCCGCGGGTCTAAGGAGACCCGTGGACAGGACGTACAGGGTACGTCAGCGGTCCTTAAGGGGTTAAACTATCCCAGATTATTCCTCTACATCAGTGGTTCCCAACCGCGGTCCTCAAGTACCCCTAACAGGCCAGGTTTTAAGGATAACCTCGGGAAAATGCAGACTGAATCCTGCAATCACTGAGCAGCAAATCATATCACTTGTGCGGTGCTTCGGATATCTGGAAAACCTGACCTGTTAGGGGTACTTGAGGACCACAGTTGGGAACCACGGCTCTACATGAACACCGCAGCCCGTTGTCACTTTCTACTCCAACCCCCTTGGTCTTTTAGAATTAAATTCAAAATACTGGTCCTCGTGTACAAAACTCTCCATAACCGCGCCCCTGTCTACATCTCCTCTCTTTTTTTAGCAGGTCTGTTCCATCCCAGATCACTCCTCCAATGATCTGTTATTATCATCTCCTTGTACCCGCACTCCCAACTCTCTCCTTCAGGCCTTTTCCCGAGCTGCTCCCTTTTTATGCTTACATTCGACTCTCCCCATGTCTCCAGTCTTTCAAAGAAGTCTCTAAAAAACGCATTACTTCAGAGAAGCCTATCAGCTCACTCCGTAATCCCCCATTGCGCCTTTCCTGATCTCTCACACTGTCCCCATGCATCCTTTCAAGA
The DNA here is from genome assembly GCA_009667805.1 of Leptobrachium leishanense. NCBI lineage: Eukaryota > Metazoa > Chordata > Amphibia > Anura > Megophryidae > Leptobrachium > Leptobrachium leishanense. The sequence continues at coordinate 185,884,553 of CM019066.1, forward strand.
CTCATACTCCGCTAACTGCTCTGTCACCCCACTCCTCTTAGATTGTAAGCTCTCAAGCAGGATCTATTGTACACCATTTGTCATATTTGTTAAGGTTGTTTTGTCCTACATATTGTACAGAAAATGTTAGCACATTATAAATAAAAAAAAATTGCCACATGGCAGATATGGGGCCATATTCCCTAGTGTGTACTAAAATAGTGACACTAACAGGGAAAATCTGCCAGTGCAGGTCCCCATATTAGCGTGACATTCCGAGGCAGGCGCTACCTCGGCATTGTGCCCTGGAATGCAGCGCTATCCACTCTGATACTGCCAGTAGCGCTACCCCGAGTATCACCTCCTGGAGTCCATAGGACTCCATGGAGGGTGCGTTGCCGGGCCATGAGCCCTACGCAATCTCGTTCTCGCGAGATCGATGAGTGATGAGTGAGACTGTGCACCATTTCTCCCCAATTTCACTCTGCTCCCGGCAATGAGAAATGGTGGATTGGGCCATCGCTCTCACTGTGGGATGAGAGACGAGTATTGGATTTGAGGGTTTTTAGGGGGTGATCAGTTAACACCAGCTTTTAGCACTCGCTAAACTTTTGGTTTATGTGTCTCTGCAGTAATTAGCGCTACCACTTTGTAATAACTTATCTTAACATGAGGAGCGCAATCATTAATTAGCGTTAAGTATAGGATGTGCAAAGTACAGTAAACTCAAGGAAGCTAAGGCAATCACAGATTATAAGTGATTTCATACGAGTTTAGCATTAGGAAGGCAAAATGGGGGGCATGCGTTAAAGTCACTTATCCTAGCGATAACACATATCTGAACACTAACGTTAAAGTTCACTAGAGAATAGCGCCCATAGTATTTCATGTCTGGGATGTTTCTAAAATGAGCAAAAAAATATTTACTGTTTTCTGTGTACTGGAACCGCTTGAATGGACTTGGCTACAGTTTCTGAAGGCAGGCCCACGACTCGGGAAACCTGTACGGGAAACAAAGTGGAAACACTGTTAAAATAAAATCCAAACAAAGTGCATAACCTTGATAAGGAAATGACCCCTGAATGTTGTGTTTAAAAAATATGGGCTCTTTTGTCATCAAGCTACTAATCCTAATCGCCCCACTTAAGGCAATATCCTAAACTAGACTACAACAGCTCTGGTTTAGGCCTGGGTCAAAAGAGCGTCTTTGAGAGAGGAAGGAACGTCCTTGAGAGTGGACGTTCCTTCCACTCTGACGCCCGTCTGGCCACCTCGCTGAGCACAGATAGTGTGCTCAGCGCTGCAAGACTCGATCCTCCTATGGAAAAATCACGCTTTGCAGCCCCATCAACGCGTGTCTAGCGTTTTGACAGGGAGGCTTTCTGCACGGACACTTGTAGCGCACACAATTCGGGTGTGCGTTACAATATTTGACCGGCCCCGAAGCATCACATCGCTGTGACTGACGCCGGGAGGCACGTCAGTACGGGCGTAACTAGTGTGCTTGTCTGATCCCTGCCTAAGTTAGCACCAACTATGAAATACGGCCCTTAATTTACAAAACTAAAATCCATAGGAGCAAAGGATGAAGCTGCACTGTGAAAACTCTGGGCAGTATTACAATGTTGGTGCTAACTTAACCAGAGCTGTTGTAAACTTAAAACCCCCATAGGCTAAAATGGCTCTGGGAAGTTTACAACAGCTCTGCTTAACCCCTTAAGGACCTCTGACGTACCCTGTACGTCCTGTACTCGGGTCTCCCTTAGACCCGCGGACGTACAGGGTACGTCAGCGGCGCCTAATCCCCCTCCCGCCCGATACTCACCTCCCTCGCCGGATCCCACGGCGATCTGGCAGGGAGGAAGCCTGCCCATGTGATTTACATGGGCAGGGGAGGCTGATGACGTCGCCACGCTGCGTGGTGACGTCATCAGCAGGCATCCCCATGCTTTTCAATGGAGGGGAGGGGGGGGCTCCTTCGGAGCCCTCTATCTCCCCAACCATTGAAACTAGGGAGATGCCGTTTGCACCGCTGGAGAGGGGAGAAATTAACCATTTCGCCGCCGGATCAAGTTGCGGCGCCAAAACGCGATTCAAACCTGGAGCGGGGCTGACATCTTGGATGTCAGCCAAGCCTCCAGGTCCCCCCCACCCACTGACAACCTCACCATATGTGTGAGGATGTCAGTGGGCCAGTTAACCCTCTAGCTGCCATGTAGACATAAGGGGATCCTAAGGATCCCTTTATCTCCCGATCCATGGCAGCTAGATGGTCATATATGTCATCATTTGAAAGGCCTGATTATGGCCTTTCAAATGATACCAAACATGACCAGGTTTGGTTTTAAAAAAAAAAAATTAAATAAAAAAAATTTAATAAAATAAAAAAATGTTTTTTTTTTAAAAGTTTTTTTGTCTGGGGGAGTTTAATTAAATAGGACCTAGGCTGTCATCTAAAAATAAATAGCACAAAATAGTCAGAATGAGCGCAGCGCACATAGGTGAACTGTCTCAGCAGTGAAGGGGTTAAAAAGCAAACGCATGTAAAAATTGGGTATTTCTAGTCTCGGGACAAAATTTTAAACCTATTTAGCTGGGGTCGTTTTGGGTGGTTGTAGATTTTGGGGATTAAATTACAAAAAAGTGTGTTTTTACCATTTTTTTCCTCATATTTCATATTTTTTTTTTATAGTAAATTATTCGATATGATGGAAATAATGGTATTTCTAGAAAGTCCATTTAATGGCGGGAAAAAGGGTGTATAATATGTGTGGGTTGAATAAACGAGTAAGAGGAAAATTTGACCTAAACACTAACAGCGCAGAAACGTAAAAACAGCAGCGGTCACTAAAAGACGGATTTGTGTAAAACCGCCCGGTCACTAAGGGGTTAACTTAGCACCAAGTATGTAATATGGCCCTATCACTCTTTGGATTTCAATTTTGTGAAATGCCAGTGTTTGTCAGCACTCCAACAACAACAAAAACACTGGCAGTTTGGGAATAAGGCTTTATAAAGCAAATCAGAAGCTGTATTAACACTACTTTGGGGCATATTGCAGCGCATTCACGGCCATAGACTAGCGTGAACACCGCTGCAACGCACGTTTTTTCAAGTACGCGCATATGAAAACCGCTGATGTGTGAACCCACCACATGTCATTACTCAAAGGTCTCGTCTACTAATTATATGCAAGCATCACAAAATTAATTAGACCTCTTTACTGTGAGCATCCAGAAATATAAGATGATCACGTAAAAACAATATTTATGTATTTACCTTATATGTATAATATTATTACAATATAATATAAATGGGTGGTCACATAATCACTATAACAATATGAATGTAAATATTAAATTAGCAGTTAAACAGTATAATAACGTAATAAAGGTACAGGGGACTGAAGGCCTGTATGTATCCTTCCTGGTAAAATCCTTTATAAATAAATAAATAATTTCGATTTCATTTATTAGAAGTCTAGGTCTCATTACATTTAATTTACACATAACTTCTAACATTATCATGCGTTTACATTTATTTTATGATGTTTGTTAGTCATATTTAACAGTAAATACATTTTAAAAAAAATCCAGGTGAAGGTAATTTGGTTGATGCCGCTGCTAGGCTTGTGGCAGTCAGTGTTTGCAGTACCTGCTCAGCTATTGCCCTCCGAAATAGACAGGCCATTTGTAAGCCCCCAGGACACAGTCAGGGCATTCCAGACAGGAAGCGGCTTCTCAATGAAACATGTGCTTCCTGTGACCCGCAAAGCCCACCCCCGGATGTAGCTCTCCGCCAATCGAAGTTCCGCTGGTTTCTGCGCCTCTTTTACAATCACTGGCTGTAGGTAAGTGCAGCGTGGTGCGTTCCACAGTCGCTTAGAAGTCTCGTGTGTTTAATTCTCGGCGCCATGGCGGTCTGGAGTGCTGACAGGGTGTATAATAAATGAATGTATCCCTCCCCCGCTGAGAGTTGTAGAGTCTGTATCCTTCCACACCTTACAACGCTATCAGCGGGCTGTTTTTTTAGGTACGCCAGGCATAGACACCCTGGGGAGGACATAGCGCTGGGATGTCGATGGCTTACAATTGCCAGAATACAATAAATGGAGAGAGAATCATGGGAGTTGTGGTTAAGACACAACTGGGGGGGGGGGCGGGCAGAGTTTGAGGTGGATGACAGACGGAAGCTGGAGGTTGTGGATATTTTCGGCAAAAGTAGAAGAAATATAGCAAGAAAAGAGATGTCATATGCAACAAAACACAATTGGAGGTTTTACTTTGCTTGAATGGCCATTGCAACCTAAGCTCACTCGCCCCATCAAGGCACCTCTTTGTAGAGTGAGTCCTAACCAATGTACCACAAGCCGCTGTACTGAGTAGCTCCATGCCCCTCCTGCTGCTTTTCAGCCAAGAGGCAAAAATGGTGGCTTTTATTTATACATGTACCAAGCACTTCCCATTTGAGATTGATAACAAAAATGTGAAAAAGAAACGGCAGGAAAAATGACTTAACTGGTGTTACAACAAAATATACGGGAAAAAAAATTGGTTAGGTACTCACTCTACCAAGAGGTGCCTTGATGGGGCGAGTGAGCTTACGCTTCAATGGCCATTCATGCAAACCAAAAGCTCTAATTGTGTTTTGTTGCACATGGAATTGTATAGAAACAGAAGTAGAAGAAACACGCTCCAGACCAACTAGTTCCCAAGCTCAGCTACTTTGGTCTAACATTCTCTAAAACACTCTGGAACTTCAAAATAATTTCCTGTTCATTGTGGGTAAGGGCTGATATGAGAATAATTTTGCCAACACCTTGATCAGAGCAGCTCAAGCTGCTTCATACATGATCTGCTGACTGTCTTACCACAGGTAAATGCAATATATTTGGTTTTCACTCTGAAAAATCCAGTTTGAGGTTGGTGAATAAGCTTCTGGTGACACTGGATTGTGTGTACATTGCAGCCTGGGTTAGCCCTGCACAGGTTCCATACATTTGTTGCTGGACCTTTGGTAAAACCAGTGATTAATATATGGTTTTTAAAATGAGCCTGTCCTGTTCCATGCAACGTTGCATCACCGAATATACATTCTCTTCATACATTGTGCTAGCTAGGTAAATATTTTCCCTTGAAATTACATGTCATTGTTGGCTAGAGAACTATGTCAAGATATGGTTCAACACTTCAGGTGCCATGGTGTTTGTCTCAGGCTTTGTCTGGTGCTTGAGGTGTTTGTCTCAGGCTTTGCAGCTGTCTAATTGGTTGCTGACACATCAGTGTTACCATGGAGGGGCCAATCACACAGCTTTTGCTTGACTGTCCTCCATAATGTGGTACCCAGCAATGCCCTTAGATAACGTTGTGGTTTTTCCATAGGTCATCAAGAAGTTCACGTTGAAGCAATTTTCCGCTAATTTCTATCTTCTAGTTAATGCAAGAATAGCATGGTTTTTTAAAGAGGCATTAGGATCTACATTTTCACTGAGAGGATGGAAAGTGGCGAAGTAAGTGTTAGAGGGTTGGGACAGATAACAAACTGGATCCAAAAAACCCTTAAAAGGACCACACTACTGAAAAGTAGATTGTCCTTTTTTAAATAATTGGGCAGAGACTGCTGACAGCCTCTGAAAGATTTACTTTTTTTTTTTTTTCATATTTCTGGTGATATTACTCACCTTTTGGCCCTTGTTGCGTGCAGTTACTCTTCGGCTCATGGACTCCATGACCCGGCAATCCTTGATGCTTTTCTGCGTAATTGGTGCTCCCTGCAGTACTTGCGTAGGGTAGGAAATGCAAATTGCCCACTGCAACGGGACTTGCAAAATTTACATCCACAAGTTCCATAGCGCCTACTCAGAACTGTGGACCGGAGATTGGTGCTCTGCATGCGCGCAAATCAATAGCGACCTCTCAGACTGATTGCTAACACGATTGATCTCAGAGATAGTGAAGTTGGCATGCTCTCTGCCTGCTGATGTCACTAGTAACCGGCAGCCGGGAAATTATAATTTCCCGGCTGCTGGTGACACTGGGTGGGGTGGAGCATACTCCTCCACTTCACCCAGCTTTTTCTACCAGTTGGACTGGAAGAGGGGGGGCGCTCCTCACATCCTGACCACTTCGAAAATATAAAGTGGCCAGGGTGTGTAGAGTGGTCCTTTAATTCAGCATTGCTCTTCCCTGGCATTCATACTCTTGACAGCTTGTGTCTCTTGCACGCACTGATTACTGCCTCTTAAATGCTTACACCTGCCATCATGTGCATATGTACAGACTCTGACCATTCAAATATACACAGGGCCAGTGGCGGCTGGTAACATTTCGGCTGGGTTCACACCTGCGCATTTTTTTGACACGCGTATTACGTGCAAACGCCGATAACGCGTTCACGTCCATGTCTATGGCTGCGAATGAGCTGCAATACGCTCCAAAGAAGCTCCTGTACTTCTTTGGGCGTAGGACGTTTTACTAAGCGCTGTAAAACGCCCAGGTGTGAACAGGCCCCATAGGAAATCATGGGATTTCCGTGTTTAGGCATTTTACAGCACACAGGAACGCGCTGTAAAACGCCCAGGTGTGAATGGGGGCCTTAAAGTTAATGAGGCGCCAGACTGGAAACATGGATGTTTTTAATCATTAATAGTAGTGCCATATAGACATGTTCCTAACAAAAAATGTGAACAATTATATTAGAGCTGAAACAACTAATCGATGATTAAAATAGTTGTCAACTATTTCCATTAACGATTAATCGTCCTGTGTACAGCACACACTGTTTAGAGCAAGACTGAGTTAAACGTAAATAACCTCAGCTTCGGAGCTGGTTGGAGAAGATGCGCCACTGCTTTACTAGGTATGATTTAGTTCTAGGGTTATGTCAGACAGAGTTTGTTTTTATTCCGTTTACAACAGTAGCAGATCTATAACGCAAAACGATAGGATACTGCCACTGGGTGAAGGAGCTGTACTGCTGTGTTTTTATTAGGGTTGCACCGATACTGGGTACTGCAGGAGTACTTGGTACCCCCCGATATTTTTTCCCGATACCGGAAGCCGGCTTGCCGGCATCCGAGGGGCTGCGGCGGCTGTCCGAATGCTCTATCGGCATTCGGACAGCCGCCCCTGGAGCAGCTCACGATGATACTTACCTTCCTGAGCGCCGCCGAGAATGTCTCCGCGCGTGCGCTCGTTGGAAGGACCCCAGCCGCGACCACGTGGGACCATGTGATCACGGCTGGAGTCCTTCCAACGAGCGCGCGGAAGCTTTCCCGGTATCGTCGCGGGGGGGGAGAGATCCGGTCCACGAGCTGGGGGGCATACCCATGTGTGAGCTGGGGGGCATACCTATGAGCTGGGGGGCATACCCATGAGCTGGGGGGACATACCTATGAGCTGGGGGGCATACCCATGTGTGAGCTGGGGGGCATACCCATGTGTGAGCTGGGGGGCATACCCATGTGTGAGCTGGGGGGCAAACCCATGTGTGAGCTGGGGGGCAAACCCATGTGTGAGCTGGGGGGCAAACCCATGTGTGAGCTGGGGGGCATATCCATGAGCGAGCTGGGGCATATCCATGTGTGAGCGAGCTGGGGCATATCCATGTGTGAGCGAGCTGGGGCATATCCATGTGTGAGCGAGCTGGGGCATATCCATGTGTGAGCGAGCTGGGGCAGTATGAATTTATATATATATTTTCAGGGGGGATATACATGTGAGCTGGGGGCATTTTTATATGGTCTGTTCTTATTGGAAAGCGTCACATGACATTAAAGAAAAGTATCGGTACTCGGTATCGGTGAGTACTTTTAAAAAGTATCGGTACTCGGTCTTAAAGTGGTATCTGTGCATCCCTAGTTTTTATCCTTGAAGCTTGAGTCCTGTACCACCACACCCTCTTTGGTCGGCAGTCGATCCCTTTCCCCAAACTCACTCCTACACGCAGATCGGGCCTTTTGTCCATACCCACTCCCTCTCACACTCAGGTCAAGTCACTTGAGCAAAGTCACTCCCTTCCACCTCCAGTCCTTCCTCCCACGCAGTTTGTTCACAAAATTAATTATTTAAAAAGGGAGACTCTTCGCACCCTGACCACTTTAGCTTATTAACCCAGATTTCATGCTGACCTCATCTATGACCAAGTGCTTGTAGGCACGTTCATTTGAGAAAACAAACATGGGCTTAAACTGCGCAAGCAGCATCAACCCATCCCTCTGACCAAGCACTCGCATACCTTGTGTGAAAAGTACAGAAGATACGCAAGTTGCGTATGTACATACAAATATTACACTACGGAAATTGGTTATTTTTTTCCATAAAATTACTTTTAACCTCCGTGACGGTAATCCCAAGTGTGGCTCGGGGTTAACGTTTTGTACTGAAAGCGGTATCCGAGTTACATGTCCTCCGCTCCCTCGCTGATCCCGCAGTCTCCTCCAGCCGCTCGCAAAGTCACACTGCCTGGTTCTCTTCTGGCGAGGAGTGAAACCAGGAAGCGTGACATCGCGATTGGCTGCAGTGTGACTTCGGGGACAGCGAGGGAGCGCAGGACATGTAAGTATTGGCCCGAGTCTGGCTCGGGGATATCGCTTTCAGTATTGAAAGTTAACCCCCGAGCCACACTCGGACCAATTCTGACGTATAAAATGTCAGAATCGGACCGCCAGGGAGGTTAAGTAAACAAATTTATTTTTTTTGTTAGATTAATCAAAATAATAAATAAAAAAAAGCCAACTAATAGATTGAGAATAATCGTTAGTTGCAGCCCTAAATTTTTATAATATAAATGTTATGTGTATGAGTTAACCATATTCCTATTAATGAGGTAAATAAAGTGGCCATTTTGAGTTTAAATTCAATAATTACAAGTGTAATCTAGAATTTAGTCAGAAGATGCATACATAAAACATTCAGTATAAAAAAAAAAAAAAAAGCTAAAAAAAGGGGACAAAGGGAGTTTATTATTATTTGCTAAAACTGAACACATCCTACCAATTTTACTATAACTGAGTAGACAAATCTTCATTGTATGAAAGAAAACAATCTTGTTGTTTACTATTGCTATTTAGTACATTTAAGGCAAATGTGGCTGTGCATTAAGTATCTGCTGTGTGAAGCAGATAAGATCTACGTCAGTGGGGTTTACCATTGGCCCGACAGATGTCAGAATTACAACTCCCATGATGCTCAGTCGAGCTAATGTGTGCCTGAGCATCATGGGAGTTGAAGCCTCAGTGCTAGGTCTGGCCAGGTTTGTTTGACAGATGCCCGTCAGCGGTCAAATAGCCAGCATGTAAGGGAGCTGGTTCCGGGGTGGCAGGTTTGAGCCCAATGTGCAATGATAGAACGTAGAAAGATGTATATAAACAAAAGGGGTTTATTAGGAGTAAAGCATAAAAAGGCAGTAAACAAATATTAATAAACAATTATGATGTAGCTGGGTAATACTGATAGGAAGGGAAAACACTGTATAAATAAATCAGCAATAAGATTAACTAAAAGGAAAGCTGAGAGAAAGGTAGATAAAAGGAGCAATACTAAACTAGAATATAGATATAGAAAAAGGAGAGTAGATAGAAATTAGAGCAGGGTTAAACCAGATATGGAGAGCAAAATAGGAGAATGAAGGGTAAAGGAGATCTTTTAGAAAATAAATAGTAAATAGAAGCAGAAGAGCCTTTTTGGAGGCAGAGAGTCCTGGGTCTGCAGGGCAGCGGACTCTGAAGAGTCTGCGGGATGCAGGGCAGCAGGCTCTGAAGAGTCTGCGGGATGCAGGGCAGCAGGCTCTGAAGAGTCTGCGGGATGCAGGGCAGCAGGCTCTGAAGAGTCTGCGGGATGCAGGGCAGCAGGCTCTGAAGAGTCTGCGGGATGCAGGGCAGCAGGCTCTGAAGAGTCTGCGGGATGCAGGGCAGCAGGCTCTGAAGAGTCTGCGGGATGCAGGGCAGCAGGCTCTGAAGAGTCTGCGGGATGCAGGGCAGCAGGCTCTGAAGAGTCTGCGGGATGCAGGGCAGCAGGCTCTGAAGAGTCTGCGGGATGCAGGGCAGCAGGCTCTGAAGAGTCTGCGGGATGCAGGGCAGCAGGCTCTGAGGATTCTGCGGGATGCAGGGCAGCAGGCTCTGAGGATTCTGCGGGATGCAGGGCAGCAGGCTCTGAGGATTCTGCGGGATGCAGGGCAGCAGGCCTGAGGATTCTGCGGGATGCAGGCTCTGAGGATTCTGCGGGATGCAGGCTCTGAGGATTCTGCGGGATGCAGGCTCTGAGGATTCTGCGGGATGCAGGCTCTGAGGATTCTGCGGGATGCAGGCTCTGAGGATTCTGCGGGATGCAGGCTCTGAGGATTCTGCGGGATGCAGGCTCTGAGGATTCTGCGGGATGCAGGGCAGCAGGCTCTGAGGATTCTGCGGGATGCAGGGCAGCAGGCTCTGAGGATTCTGCGGGATGCAGGGCAGCAGGCCTGAGGATTCTGCGGGATGCAGGCTCTGAGGATTCTGCGGGATGCAGGCTCTGAGGATTCTGCGGGATGCAGGCTCTGAGGATTCTGCGGGATGCAGGCTCTGAGGATTCTGCGGGATGCAGGCTCTGAGGATTCTGCGGGATGCAGGCTCTGAGGATTCTGCGGGATGCAGGCTCTGAGGATTCTGCGGGATGCAGGCTCTGAGGATTCTGCGGGATGCAGGCTCTGAGGATTCTGCGGGATGCAGGCTCTGAGGATTCTGCGGGATGCAGGCTCTGAGGATTCTGCGGGATGCAGGCTCTGAGGATTCTGCGGGATGCAGGCTCTGAGGATTCTGCGGGATGCAGGCTCTGAGGATTCTGCGGGATGCAGGCTCTGAGGACTCTGCGGGATGCAGGCTCTGAGGACTCTGCGGGATGCAGGCTCTGAGGACTCTGCGGGATGCAGGCTCTGAGGACTCTACGGGATGCAGGCTCTGAGGACTCTGCGGGATGCAGGGCAGCAGAAGGGGTCTTGCAGCAGAGAGGTCCTGTAGCAGGAACTATAGTCAGTATGATGGGAACCAAGATAAAACAGGTTATAAGAAGTAGAGATTAAAGGCAGCTTCTTACTAGTGAGGGGTTCACTAGAATAATACAGAAGCATTGTGCCTTGGGAGTGGCTCTTTTTTATAGTGGAGGAATCCTGATGCGTTAGCTAGCACCTGGTTGCTGGATCAGCTTGGTTTAGTATGAGAATCACTGTTAGTCTTATCACTATGAGGCACTTTGCCTTTAGCTCTCTTATGGCGCCGGCGGCTAGGGACATGACACAGCAGCAGGGAGCTTAGAAGGCTTTGGCAACAGATTCTGTCTCTTCTTTTGAGGCAGAATTGAGTATCAAAAGAAGAGGCAGAATCTTTTGCTTAAAAATGAAGCAAAAATAGAGCAGAATGTTAGTGTTAAACCCTAAATCTAAAAGGGATCCCAACCTGAAACCCTTAGGCTAGGGTCAAACGAAAGCATTTTTACACGCGAACGTAAAAAAGTGCGTCCGAACGAATTGACGTATTTTTTCACGGAGTGCGCGAAAACGGTCATACGATGCGCATTTTTTGTGCGGGATTTTTTCGGATCGTCAATAAAACTCTTTTTGCGTCTGGAAGGTTATGTAGGCTGGACATTAGCAGTGTCTGACATCTCCTAATCACGCACACACGCCGCTATGCCGCAGCTGCGCACTCTGTACGTCCGTACTAGCGGTTCGGCGTTCTCGAAAAAATGCGTTCGTTTTCCACTTGCGTTGCGCGGCCGGACTTTCGTGCGACTGTACTTCGTATATTGGCCGTCATTGTCCGTCATTTGCTGCTAGTGCGGCCGTAATTATGTGCGCCAGAACGCACGTTAAAAGTGCGCTGGTCTGACCCCAGCCTTAGGCTGCGGGGAGGTGCTGAGGCGGCACATTGAAGACAGCGTGGCATACCTGTACTCCCTGCGTCTTCAAAGCCCTCCTACCACCAGGACGGTCTAGATTAGAATGTCCAGATGCGGCAAGGAGTTAAAATATGCACATATAGTACCTAACCCCAGTTTGTAACCCTAAAACAAACACAAATAATAACCTAAGGAAGGTTAAAGAACTGTATATCTAGCACTATAATATTTTTTGTTGTTTCTGTTTTTGAGGTATAAATTGCCACCTGTACCAGAACCTGGATGCGAAAATATAAGTACCGTATCTTATCCAATTATTGCATGTGATTTGCACATGAGCACAGCCACTTTATTTGTGATATCCAATACACGAAAAGTATATTGTACTACACATATATGTTTGCGCCACGGAGTACATTCGTGTTTTAATTTTTTACATATTTTTGTAAAGGTTTATTATGTTTAGGACTCCATTTGGCTGCATTTGTGATTGACAGACATTTTACTACAATGTAAATTTGTCACAAAGGCTCACACAAGCGCCGATTGTATACAATATTCCTCTTTGTACAAATGATAACCTAGCCCTAATTTAAATTTAGCTTCCACAAATGACACTCCAATTCGTCTGAGGCCGAATTTGAGCATCATAAATCAACCGTGGCCGAATTAGAGCTTTTTTTCTCCCAGCTGATATCTTCGTAATTTTTTTTCCTTTTTTCAGCCGAAAATACCATTTTGGTCAAAATGTATCAGCAGACGAAATTTTCCTGCGTCCCTACCTTTTAATATGTTAGTGGTCCTCTTGCTAATCCTAACCTTTTCATGTCATCCCATTACAGGTGTCTGATCATGGCCACAACATCCGTTTCAAAGGTAATACAATACACAAGATCCCATTTGTGCGTTGCCATACACATGATGAGCTGTGAGCAAAGTGTAATAAAAAAAACTTTGAGGTCTGCATTCAATGGACTCCTCATATTTTACTTCTGTAAAATATTGAAACTGGGCTCATATGTCAAACTCCAGCTTTTCTTTCACTCAAAGCTCCTCATTGTGGTGGGAAAAAACTTGAGAGAGAATTTACTGAACCCTAAACCTGGGTTCACACCTCAGCGTTTTTCAAACGTGCGTAATACGCGCGTTTTTGCCGCGTGTATCGTGCAAACTTGAAAAACGCGCGAATGCGCATTGCAGCGCGTTCACGGCTATGTCTATGGCCGCGAACATGCTGAAATACGCTCCAAAGAAGCTCCTGTACTTCTTTGGGCGTACAGCGTTTTACAGTGCGTTCCTACGCGCTGTAAAACGCCCAAGTGTGAACCAGCCCCATAGGAAATCATGGGATTTCTGGGGTTGAGCGTTTTACAGCGCACAGGAACGCGCTGTAAAACCCTCCAGTGTGAACGGAGCTTAATTCTCCTGACTTTGTGAAAATTTCTCCTATGCATCTCTTTATCCAAGTCAGTGCTAGCGAGTACAGCCAATTTCTGGATTACTGCATTTTATCCTGCAGGATTAAAAGGTCCGTAGGTGACTGGATTTGTTACCGTAGTTTGTGATTGAATTCACATGTTAATCTTTTTTCTGTTATATGTTTTCAATGCATTAGTAAACCCAGTCCCGTTAAGAACATCGTCACCTTTACGTCACAAATAGGAAACTCACATAAAATCGCAGGTTAAAAATAAGACGTTTTGTGACTCAACTGTAACGAGTATGGCCTGAAATGGGTGTGAGCTTTCCTCATATCAAGAAATTGATACGAATAGGGGCAGAAATGCTGCTAACTTAAGGAGTGTCATGTACAGATTCTGCTCAACATCTCTCAAAATGAAGCCAAATCTTTTACCTAAAAATGAAGACCGCTAATGTATGGTATTGGTGGTAGGAGTTTGCTGTGAAACACCGGCGACCTGCTGAGGCGTGTGCTACAGAGTATCCACAACCCCTAGCGGACTTGAACCTGGCCCTTGCCTCTTCTATATTTCCTTCTTAATGGTCTAGTAGACATTATGTGAGTTGACATGGTCATCTTATTGTTCCTGGTTTGTTGGTAATCCAGTCTTTCATGCTGGAAAATAAAACACACAAAATTTGAGGAAGGGTTTGATGAGCATTAAAAATGTACATGTGCCAACCATCCAGTCACACTGTGTATGTTCCTGTGGAAGTTGGTGGGCTGTGTAGCTTTCAGTATTTTATTTGTGAGTTTTATCTTCACTAATAAACATCATGTGATAATATACATTGATTCGGCCAACTCCGACATACTGACTGACATTATGGAACAGCCTATGATTCCCCAATTTAAGACTGAATACAAATGGTGGCCAGTTCCTGCCTCTGATGTTGTGTGTAAGGAGGTTTCCTGTACTAAATGCAGCAAGGAAAAGAGTTTGTAGTGTGTCTACATAACTAATGTGTTTTTGCATGTAATATGGCAGGAGCGCAGATGTTTCTCAGCCCAGTGATCCAGATGTTTTCATTGTGTTTTTAGGGCTGCTTTGTGTTTAAGCCAGCCGCCAAGAAGAAGAAGACTTCTTTTACAGCAGGTAAGTTAAACAAGCATGTTACACTATTATATGGGTGGAAGAAACGGACACCAGCTAGCTGGTGTTTTACTGTGGAGACAATAAAATGATGTACTTTACCCCCCCCCCCCCTCATTCATCTTAAGAAAGCAAAAAAACAGACTAGATCTTTTCTTCAGAAACGAAAATGGTCTAGTTACACCAAGTCAGCAATGAAAAGGAACAACTTTATTGGGAGCCATGCAACATTTTAGTCTTTTCACGGGATCTTGCTCAAGACCTGGTGTGACAGGCCCATGTTCCTTTTTTTGTGGATTCTGAGCTGACTCCCCTGGCTGGGGCATGGATTTCTTTGTGCCCCTCCGTATGCATTTTTCCTGATGTGGTAGAACTTCAAATGACTTTTCAAGGGAAGTTAGGTTTGTTCTTGTTTCTTTTTTTTCATTAGAACATATTCTAAAAGTACTTTATTTTGTGTTTTAGAAACAAGTCAAAGCTACAAGTACCAGACTAAATTCTGCCTCAGATATTGGAGTGGATTTATCCATTTTGGTAGTAATTTTTAAACTTGTTTATTGTCAAAACTATATTTGGACATTCGAGGCCTTATTCCAACCTTGGTGTAAACTTTGCATCTCCATAGACTATAATGGCTCTGGTATGCTGTTCAATAGCTCTGGTAAGGCTGACGTCAGACATCTGTGAGAGTGGACTTTCCTTCCACTTGACGCCCGTCTGGCCCCTATGGAAAATTGCGCTTTGCAGCTCCGTCAACGCGCGTCCTAGCGCTTTGGCGGAGAGGGATGCAGCACAACCGCTGTTGCGCGTGCAATTCGTGCGCGCGCAAAAGCATTTAGCTGGCCCCGACACAGCGTCACAATGCTGCGACGGACGACAGAAGGCACGTCTGTACAGGCGCACATAGTGCGCTCATCTGACCCCAGCCTTAAGTTTACACCAGCCCTTGATGTTTTAAGTCTTAAAACTGTGTTTTTCTGTTTTTCAGTTGACTACTTTAATGAAAGCCTTAAGGATGCTGAAGATGGCAAGAGACGGTTTGACAGCTGTCAGCAGCTGTCGCAAAAAATAAAATCGCAGACAGAGGTGAGGGCTGCTCTGTTATCTTACAGGTATTACATCTAGGTTGTTTTTTGTTTGTTTGTTTTACCTTTATCCGCTCAGCATAGCTTCGTTTTATTCTGAGAACCAGTAACGTTTTAATACATACCGGTACTTAAATGTATAAGCTGAAAAAATGCCCTGCATATAAAAATAGCGGGATATATTTCCACCTGGTGTAAACTAGTCAGAGCTATTACAGTCTATTGAGCTGCTAGGCTTACCAGAGCTCTGGTTAGGCTTATATCAGCATTGGAATATAGCCCAGTTTTTTAATGAACTAAGGAAGCTTGGAAGTTTTAAATGCATTATCCCTTTCAAAAAAGTATTTTTGGTTTAAATTGAATTTCAAATTTAATTAATTTGTATGGAGTTGCAATGCAACTATTGTTTCCATTAAAATGGAGCTGTGGCATAAAATATTTTTATGAACCTGTGATGTTTCACACAGATTTGCATTATTTAATAGGGAATTAACTGTTAAATATGATCTTCTTGGATTCAGAAGAGTGGGGAATATATATGTGTAGCTAGCTGTAATAAGCTATGAAAGGACTTTGGAATCATAACTATAGGGTTTGGGTCCTTGAGAGGCGCTGGCCCTTTCTCAGGGCTCCTTTTTTGTTTTGGAACTGTCTCCTTGTACTATTCAGGTTTATATGTATGCATCTTTATTGGCACATAAGTTTTTTTTATTATTGACATTCTCTATTTTATTTATACTTGTCCTCTCTGTGCCTGCAGAGTCGCATTTATATTGACAAGTTACAGTCACAGGCATTTATACAGCGCCAGCGTATTCCGCAGTGCTTTAGGGGAGCACAAACTGGAAACATACATGATGAAAAGACAACTCTGCGCGTAGGATGACTGTCCAGGTAGTACACATTTAACCAAGTGCTCAGTCAGACATCCCGTGAGGTTACAATCCAAATGGGAGCAGAGGGTATGTGAAGTACCGGCTGGGTGGAGTAGAGGTAACATCACTGCTCTGCATGGAGACATGGGTTCGATCCCGGCAAGAGCACCTCTCCAGTAAGTATCCTTGAGCAAGACACCTAACGGTACATACTCGCCACCCAGGACATACTTGAAAACAAGAGAAATCTCAATGTATCCTTCCTGGTAAAATCCTTTCTCAAAAAAAAAAATGAAGATAGTTAGCAGGGCTTGCATGGGAAGGACCAGAAGCCTGGGCTTATTAAGAGTAATTAGAGAGAGAAGTGGAGACAGCTGGAAGAGAGACCTGAAATTATGGACCAAGCTTTGGTGAGGGTAAGATGCAATTCAGTCTGTGTGTACTTGATACTTGGTTTGGGACACAGAGGGTAAGAAGCAGTGCAGTTTGTGTGTGCTGTGGGGAGAGAAGGAAAATTAAACTGTAAGAAATTTATATAATGGAGAAGTATGAAGATAACCCTAGTAAATTTTATTTTTAATCACTGTTTTCAGTTTATTTTAGTGTGATTCACCAATCGGTTATTTTAATCCGTTTAATAACGTAGCATAAAATGTTTTAATCCGCTCATTCAGATCTCTAAACTTGTGCCAGTACTCCCATTGATTACTCTTAATAATCCTTAATCGAACATTAGGCCACGGGGGATACTTGATGCATTGTGAATGGTTTCCGTGCTCACTCATATTCAAGTCATACCTGCCTAACTAGCGTAAAACTTAACCATGAAACTCTAACCAGTCATTCACCATATGGTTGACCTGGATGTGACAGTCACACACACTTGGACAGGACTTTCCAAAAAAAGTGCTGAAGACGTACTTGTAGCAAGTTTGATGTTTTATTTATTCATGGCAAGATGAGTCTTTTTCAAGATCGATCGTGTGTTGAATAAGCATTCGTTTTTGGGAAGCATGCAAGAGTGCAGCCTGCTGCACCGTATATTTGGTTTGTCTGACCTCTGCACCCGGCATAATAAAGGGAAATATATAGGTTGTTATAAGTTTAAATATGTAAATTTTGTATATATTATTTTTTTCCAGCAACTACAAGAAGAATTGAACAAGAAACTGTTTGACAACATCACAAGCTTTTTAAGAAAATCGCACATAGACTTCCAAAACAAGAAGGATGACTGGAGCTGCAGGATGAGATCAAGTGAAATCCCCACGGCTGCTCTTGTTCTAGGTAGATACTGGTGTACCAAGAACATAATATAATGTCAATGTAGTTACCACTGCCTGTAGAATATATATATATATATATATCTCTCTCTCATATATATATATATATATATATCCTTACAGTGGATTTACTAGTTCCATTGCCAGTTGCTCCTCTGTCACATTCTCTTAAGAGAAAGATCATGTTCAGGTAACTGTTGGGTTTATTTGAGGTTTTTGCTCCTTACAAAACAAGCATCCGTTTTGGTCCTGTGCATATTTTTTTCCCCTTTTTACCATATTTATACAGCTTACAGATTTTTTGTTCTTTTGATAAACATTATATTAACAGTTTTTTTTAAACATAATGGGTCCTATTTCACAATTGTCTGTCAAATGGAGACATTGAGCAGGACAATCTGCTCCTGCAGATTTCTTTACTGTCTCCATTCCACCGTCCGTTTTCCAGTACAGGCACTTTTATTTTAACGCCTAGCCCTGGAACAAAGCGAAAGGCTGCCAGTATAGGCTTGTGGAGGCCATAGGACTCCATGGAGCCTTACGTGTCCCAGGCATGAGCTCACTCTCGCCAGATCGCGCAGTGCCGCAGAGGGAGACTAAGAGCTATCTGTTCCCAGTCTCACTCTGCTGTTGGCGAGAGGGAGGATCGCGCTGCCTTCCCCACTATGGGATGAGAGGCGAGTAACGGATTTAATGGGGGGGAAGTTTACAGAGCACGTTGTGTGATTTTTGCAAATGCAAAATTGCGTAACACCAGCTCTGAGGAGACAGTATTTCACAGTGAAATACTGTATCCTGGGTGGAAGCGGAAGCTATATTGGAATAGCCAGCACTTACATGCAGAGGTGAAAACTAACATCTCCTATACTAGGAGACGTTAATGTACAGTAATCTCGAGCAGGGCATTTGCCCTACTTGAGCTGCAAGCCCAGTTTGAAGCAAGGGAGTGAAATAGCAGTTACTGTCGATAACTTCAGGAGACATTAGGTATAACTTCTACTGTAGTTATCTTATCGACAACAATGGAATAGAGCCCAATGATGGGGGCTAGAAGCCTGCCCCTAAAATGAGACGGCACTACCTCCGTGATGAAGCCTTTTAGGTTGTATTTGCATTTATTTTATTTTTTTTGATAACACAATTTTTTTCTAATATTATTCCATCTTTGTGTTTCCATAGGCGTTAATGTCACAGATCACGAGCTGACGTTTAATAGCCTGTCTGATGTGCTTAATGATAGTGTCACACCATTTGTAGTTCTTTTGCAATCCAAGGAATGCCCAGGTATATGTCGATTTCATACTATTTTGTAATTCTTTCAGCATAGCTATTAAATCCATACATTTCAAGAGCCATTAAAGTCTATATAGTTGTTAGGTTTACCAGAGCGGAGATCGGGCAGTGGCATGTGATCTGAGGAGACTTCCTTGACATCTCAGTTCTAGTGACCACCTTTTGCTGATGCGTCTCATTTGCATAAGGTATGGTCTGCTCTGTAATGGCACCGTCGAGCTACAACCTTGGGAGACTCGAGCAGGGACTCCCCAAAGTGCAGGCCGTTTATGCCGCTGCACATTTTCATTGACCTCTTAAACTTTTTTTTTTTTGGAGAAAGGGTTTTACCAGGAAGGATACATTGAGATTTCTCTTGTTTTCAAGTATGTCCTGGGTGTCGAGTTTGTATCGTTAGGTGTCTTGCCCAAGGACACTTACTGGAGAGGTGCTCTTGCCGGGATCGAACCTGTGTCTCTACAGTTATAGAGCGTGATGTTACCTCTACTCCACCCAGTCAGTTTTCTTTTTTTTGTTTAGATCTCTAGTTAAACTTAACGCAGGCTTGATTTCAAGCCTAGGATTTGCTCATAGGAGCTTTGTGTATCCTCTAAATACAGTTTTTTAAATAATCATCCATTCCAATACAGAAACTCCTGAATATAGATAGATAGGATAGGCCGTGTTAGTCCAGATGCCAAGTTCACGAGTATAGCAGTACGTAGTGATACCTTTCTTATTGGACTAACGTTACATTTTAAAGACAAGCTTTTGAGAGTCTCCTCTCTTCTTCAGGTCTGGAGCTATTCTAATCAGTATCCTAGAATTGAAAATTAAGACATTAAGGGGCACATGGGTGAGGGTTAGATGTCGTAAATAGTGAAAGTCAAATGGTATGTTCAAAATGGGAAAATAAACACATGAGGGCCCATAAAACAACAGTGATATGAGCAAGACAACTTGAAAGAAAAAAAAACAATAACAGAAATCAGTGAAGGCTGGATATATTTTATGTTCTAGAGTTCAAATGCTTTGCAGAATATCATAATTAATTAACATCCACAGCTTTGCATAGCCCAGTATTCATTAAAAATGTTTGTCAGCATTTCCGAAATGGATTCAATAAAGGTACAGTTGTAGGCTTAAAACAGGGGGGATACAGAAAATAACCTCTCTGATACCCCTGCAATCCTCCTTCAGTTTTATCTATTTAAATCGTTTACTCCAACACCAAGCTCTCTCATCACTGCTCCAGTCTTTAAATGTGACGACTGATGGTCTTTAAATATAACAGAAATGGTAATGAAATGAAGAGTGAACAAAGGAAACAATAAACATTAAATATCATGCTTATCTGAGCATTGTGAACAGCAGCAAAGAAAGGAAATTGAGAAACGTCACATATATATATATATATATATTTGGCAGGAGACTCCTCATTGGTCCAGGGGCTGTGTATCTTTATCACTATTGGTTAAACTGTTGAGTTATAGTTCAACTTTTTGTTCAAGTTTGCCTCACAAAGTATGTTGTATTTTTGCTGCTCACAGTTTACAGTATAGATAGTATAATCTGAAGCACTACGGGCCAAATTACATTCTTCACGCAAAACGTTAACGCTCGGAAATCAACGTTGGAATTACAATCCTCGCGCATTTTTTTCATCTGTCTAGCAATAACGCGCATTAAACGGACGTACACACATGCGCGCGAAGTAACGTTGCGCGCAGAAATCGGTGTGCAATCACAATTAAGAACCACAATTATCTCACGTTTAATTTTTGCGCCTGTCAAAGTCAATCTGAGTATATATGCTGCAGCAATAATAAATGCACACACAACTTCTCAAATTTATTGGTTTGGTATGAGTAGAATGTGTAACTATACTTTGCTGCTTTTTTTTTTTTTTTGGCTGGTGTATTTGGTTTCGGCCAGGATGATAGAATTTGCCATTAACACCAGCTTTTAGGAGTTGCTAAAATTATGCGCGCAACGGCTGTGCGTTACAAACTGTGCATGGATTGTAATACTAGTACCAGCGCACATACGCATTTGCGCTCACAATGTTAAGTATAGGACATGCGCAGTAAAGTACGCTCGCGCAGGTTCACACGCGGTAGACGATTACGTGCGTTTGATGTTCTGACAATGTAATACGACGTTCAGCGCAAATGGTTTTACCCCTCGCTCTAATGATTTTTTGCGCCGGCGCAAACGTTTGCGCGAAGATTGGAATTTGGCCCCAGGTCTTTTAATAAAATTCTGTATTAACATTGTCCTTCATTCTTCTATGCTTGTTTTGATACAAGGGATAAAGCAGCTTCTACAGAAGCTCCTCATGCAGTTAATGGGGTGCGGCACAGACCTTGAACTTGATGAAGATGAGTATTCAACCCCATCCCAGCAAAAAATGAACTGTACTATGGCGTCACTTACAGGCTGGTATCAGCATGCTACAAAGGTAAATACACACGATGGTACTGTTGCTATTTGGGATGTATATTTCTCCCCAGGATGTCTCTCCTATTACATCCAGTTAATACAATATTCCATACACCAGCATGAGGCAATATATTATTGTGGCAGTGGATAGATATATATAAAGAGACTTATCTGATAAGCTCTGCTTCTCCGTATGTTAGTCCAGAGAGGGATATCGCTCCTTATTGTTTCAATCCTACTTGAAATCCTGATCTTGATCTCGGTCCGGACTCTCCAGCAGGCTTTTAGTGCGGCCTTCTCTGTGCTGTTCACAAAAAAATTTTTGCCCAAATTCCAGCACATACACAGATTGCTCTTTTTTAAAAAAATTATATTAAAAGGATATATAACCCTTGACATATCCGACACGTTTCGTCTTTAGATGTTATCAAGGATAATGTCCCTCTATCCATATACTACTTTTATACATAAAATTAGTTAATTGAATAATTGGGCCCTCCCCCTTCCTTCGCTAGCGCCCTCCACGTGTTCCGGTTGATATTTACTTTTATTCCGAAAGAAGCTAACAGACAGGCGAGGTGGAATAAGGAAATAATATCAACCAGAGGACGCTAGCGAAGGTAAGATAAGTCTCTTTATATATATCTATCCACTGCCTCAATAATATATTGCCCCATGCTGGTGTATGGTATACAAAGGCAAAACAGCCATACTTCCATCTATCTGTACAGATAAATAAATACGTGTCTAAAAGTATAAAGTATTGTCTCAATATCTACCCTTTGATGAATTTGTTTTGACACTATTAGTCTGTGAATATTTCCTCATGCATTTATTGCTATATCAGTGTTTGTGAGTGCTACAAATCATGAAAAAATAAGGATAAGGCGATTTGCAGCACGGAATCTCGAGGCACCAAAATCCTCCAATAAGTATATGCAGTATAAAGGATACAAAACAAAGCTTGGTTTTATAGAACAATTTTTATCTTCAAGGTGTCTTGATTTGTTCTCATAAGTGAAAAGTCTGTACTTTGTCCTGCCTACATCAAGTTCTCTATTTGTCGCTGTTTTTGTATTGCTAGTAATGCTTTTATATGATACTCAGAACATCACTTGTTTATTAAATTAACTTAGCCTTCTACATTGTCCTGACCATCAAATGCAGAAATCAAGCTCGCCAAAGAAGAAGCGCTCCTCTTCCTCTGGGCACTGGCCATCACCTCCGGTTGTTGTGATCTTCAAAGATTTGGAAAGTTTTCCAGCAAATGTGCTGCAGCAATTCATAGTCATCAGCAGGTACTATTTTCTTTGTCATCGGTCTCCTAGAAGTTGTGATATGTTAATATCATGTCAGGTGCACTTTTGAGAAAGGATTTTATCAGGAAGGATACATTGAGATTTCTCTCGTTTTCAAGTATGTCCTGGGTGGCGAGTATGCACCGTTAGGTGTCTTGCCCAAGGACACTTACTGGAGAGGTGCTCGTTGGGATTGAACCCATGACTCCACAGGCTCTCTCCATGCAGAGCAGTGATGTTACCTCTACTCCACCCAGCTTTTAGCATTGTTTACCAGTTGTTTTCACCAAAGTACAACTTTCTAGAGCTTGTACCTTTCTTTTCATACTGCTTCACATTACACTGCTATGCAATGAAGCCAGATTTCACTGTTGTTTGATAACTTTATTCAGTCAAATCATTAATTCTTTGTGTTATTTATCTATGGTAATCTAATGCATTGATGGATATTTTTTATGTTCCTCCAGTCGCTATATACACAGCTTGCCACTTGTTCTGCTGTTTGGAATCGCCACTTCTCCGGTGGTCATTCACCGGCTCCTCTCGCACTCCGTGTCCTCGCTGCTCTGCATAGAACTTTTCCAGTCGTTGTCATGTACTGAGCATCTGTCTACAGTTGTGAACAAGGTATATTACATTTAAAATATAGCAAGGGATTTTCTTCTTTTTGGATTTTTTCAGATGATCTTTAAAAGTTGGCTTTTATTTTGTTGGAAGTGTAACCTTTTTCAAGATACAATGTCCACTTTTTATATGTGTATGTGTATGTATATATATATATATATATTACTGCTGCTTAATGATGTGAACAAGCCTGTCCATGAGGTATACTGTAATTTTATGAGTTACCCATGTCTTTAAATTAGAATGTACTTTAATAAATCCGTTATTTAATACATCATTAAATGATTTAGTACATTATTACATGATTATAAAAATCTAGAAATCTCATCAAATGGTGAATTTGCCTATTTTACGCACATCAATTGCTGGCAAGTGTTAAAACAACTGCCAACCATTCACAGTGCATTCTCCACAAACAATCCTTAACCCTGTCACAACCAAGGGAATATACATATATACCTTTTTAGTCCTAACATTTATGTGAAACATGGGATGCAATGTTAACAATTTAATACAGGATAAAATGGAATGTTGTTCTGAGATGGTTAAAAACTATAAATAATGTAACTTTGCTCATTTTCTTATTTCCAGAATTTGCTTATTTTACAGAACTATTGTTGGAATGAAAGATTCTGACCTCCTAGATGGTGTCCCTTATCTTACACAATGTCCACTGGGATCTGCGTTGTCAGAATACAGACAGAAATGGCCTTTGTGTCAAATACAGTAAATGTGATAATGATAGATAATTAAATGGTCAGCTCTTCTGCTGATGGGGATTCGCAGTGATCATAATTAGCAATGCAGCTTCCAAAAAATACCAATAGAATTTAAAAATATCAGCATGTGCCTGCATAATGCATGTGTATGGAAATTACAGGACCATCAAGTATCTGTACTGGACAGGGATTATCAGCAA
The DNA here is from genome assembly GCA_009667805.1 of Leptobrachium leishanense. Taxonomy (NCBI): domain Eukaryota; kingdom Metazoa; phylum Chordata; class Amphibia; order Anura; family Megophryidae; genus Leptobrachium; species Leptobrachium leishanense. The sequence continues at coordinate 185,908,752 of CM019066.1, forward strand.
TTATAACCCCCAGAATCCTATCTCTGTACAATTCTTCAGTAACCTCAAAGGCTCTTCTTGTATTCTGCTCTCTCCTTGACTACTGTAATGCAGCAGCAAATGTTTTGAACTTTTTGTTAGAGTGAGGCTTGGGGCTGCTATTTGCAGGTTGTTTTACAGTAAAACTGGATGATTAAAGGGTTTCATTCTCCACGGGGCACACTAATCGTATATTAAAAGGAAATGCAAATTGGGTTTTGATATGCTTGTAATTGCCTTTCAATGTATTACAATGCAAAATCAAGCTAACTTGTTTTTGGAGGTGAAAGGATTAAGCAGAAGGCCCAGCAGCAATATTTTATTTCTGTCTAGTGACCACCGATTTTTCAATTTGGAACTGTTATAGGATGATACTGTCCCAAAAATTCACATTTCTGGTCCATCACAGTTACTTTGCCTGAGATAGTTGCTGCTTTTCCGATTTAGAGATGTCCTGAAACCGTTAACGTATTAGTTTGTAAGGATAAAGTATGAGATGCATATCTTTATTGTCACTGTAGAGTGTACTATTTATTTGATATGTTATACCCTTAATCAAAGATTTCTCCCTTTCCATGTAGCTGCTTCTCTCAAACATATTCCCGTTCAAACTCAGCGGGAAAGTCCTGCAAGTCCTTATCACCATCTTCTTGTACCATGATTTCTCTGTGCAGAATTTCATCAAGGGGTTTCAGGTAACTTTAATTATTGCAGATAAAGACCCCAAATTATAGATTGAAATTATAGTTATAGTTACAAGTTTTTATAAAGCGCTAACGAGTTCCGTAGGTTATACATTACCACCATGCTTTGTCTAAAGAATAAATGTCCTGTCGTGGTATGTACTTATGTTTCATACACATATGATTAGGTATCATTACACATTTTATATAGTATCCCTTTTCTTGAAATCTATGGTAGTTTGTGCAAGTTGGAGTTGTGTATGAAGAGTCTGAGTGGGCATGGAAGTTGATGTGTCTGAATGAAGTCATTAATCTTCTTCATCCGAATGACTTGTGTGACATGGAGGTGAGATGTCATAGCCTTCCTTTGTCACTGCAACAATTCTCTATCATTCAGTCCTCACCCTTCCATTCTCATTTCCATTTTGTGATTGAGGCCAGAATCTTTCACTTTTTTATTACTTGTATATATTGGAAAGCGTAGCAAATCAGGGAACAAAAGGGAGATGTCATACCTCGCTTCAGATTGAGCTGTCAGAAAACTGCTGGAATATGTCACGCTCCTTGCAGATGGGTTTCACAATGCTGTCAGATCTCTAGTCCTGAGATCTCTTGCTTTTCATGGTTTTTTTAATCCTACCCAATCCACTTACTAGAGGCTGAAAATGTTGTGGTTTTATTTTAGCCCACCACTCAAATAATCATTTCTAGTTCATTTTGAGATTAATATTTGTGAGTTATTTTAAATTTGTATAAGAAATTAAATTAAAATTTAGTTAAAAGGTTAAAGGGTGTCCATTAATTATGTTCCTTGCATAGGTTATGGTAGGTTATAGTACTGGGAGGTTGTATGTATTCTTGCAGCCATTTGCTCTCTGCTGAAGAGAATGATTGCAGCTATAAACCAGTCAATGTCTCCCTAACATGAAAGGGCTGCTTACCCGGTCAGTGAACACAACCTGTATGATTCCTTACCAGCGTTTGCCGACTCTTGTGGCACAGCCTGATTAAAATCCTGCTCTTGGGGTGGTGTATAAGCTGCATTCTGACTCCTATCCACTTAAACAACAAATCCAGTCTCCTAATTTGATCAATTAAATTTTTCTGGAGGGCTGGACTAAATAAACAACTAATTAATGCTGAGAAGGAGTTTAAATAGCTATAATTAATCTTAGTAGAATGATACTTGCTTTCACCTTTTTACAAAAAATCTTTATAATTTTCACAGGGTACCATTTTTTTTATTTTATTTTTTTGAGAAAAGATTTTACCAGAATGGATACATTGAGATTTCTCGTTTTCAAGTATGTCCTGGGTGGCGAGTCTGTACCGTTAGGTGTCTTGCCCAAGGACACTTACTGGAGAGGTGCTCTGTCTGGGATTCACAGGGGCATAAGCAGATGTACGCGGTTGACAGCGTGCCTGTCTCTGAGATAGCGGCTCATGCAGACATATTGCTCGGCAGCCAAGCCACGCCCCCCTTTGCTTTCATTTTTTTTGATTGTTGTTTTTTATTGCTTCAGTATTCTATGAGTTATTAAAAGCTATTAAAAACACAAAATCTTTCTAGTCTAGATTACCCTAACATTGTTTTTCTTTTCCTTTCATTTTTGCAGCTGTCTGTGATCGAGCATTTTCACTCACAGCCACTCAGCATTCTGTGCTGCAGCCGTTTAGAAGTCAGTAAACACGTAAAGAACTTATCCAACACACAGTGTGAAAACATTCGACATTTGCCTTCTTTTATGAGGTAACTGAATTTTTCAATTCCATACTTTACAGAAGCTTTCTGGATCTCCTTGCTTGGACCTCTCTCTCTCTACTGGTAATAAATGACAGACTGGCTAGTAATCAATGGGGATCCCCAAAATTTATTTTTTGTATTTTTATACTGCTTTGAATTCACAATTTCCTTTTGGTATACAATGATTACTGTATACAAATTAACACGAACAGAAACATTTGGAGAGAACAGTTTGATGTGTTTCAATCATGATTTACTCTCATGACATTTTTAACAAGACATTAAAATAAATGTGTAATTGAAAGACCGTCTTATTTTTTTATTACCAGAAGGTAAGTAAAAGTACTGTGTGTTCATCTGTGCTGTACAACCTTTGAGTCATGCCCAGCCATTTACTGTACTTCATATACTATCAGGTGTATGTTTGGCAATTTAGAGTAATAGTAAAGAACACTAAGCCAAAGGTTTTTCTTTAGTCTCTATGTCATGTAAATATCACTTTTATATTTCTTCTTAAAATGTTTTCTATTTACCAGTATAACAACACAATGGGTTTCTGTTGTCACTGAGGTCCAGTCATTAATTCAACATTTTAGAAGAAGGAAACCTTGTCCAGATTTTGCATACCGTCCTACTGCGCCAAATACATTTTTCAGGCTCCATACTATGTGTCTTTTTCAGGCTTCATACTATGTGAGTCGTATTCAAGAAAGTGTTTATATCAGTACATTTTATTTTACCTTCCTGCACTCTCAATTATTATTATTTTTTATGCTCCCTTTCCGAGGGGGGTTACTTCAGTCTGACCAAATCTAAAGAGCCAAAGCCTGGATAATTATTTGGGACCTTGTTACTTGTGTTGTAGAGTACTAGCATTTCTGTCCTAAAAGTTATTTCATTCGATTATAATCCTATTATCAGTAATACACAAGCACCAGACCCATTTCTTTCCTAGCTATAAAAACCTCACATTTTCAATCTTTTTATACTCTCTAGTTATGTTGAAACCCAAACACCAGAGGCACAGGTGGAGCTTCTAACCAGTGACACTTATTTAAAGGTATAACTGCTTTCATTATCAGGAATGTGGCTTTTGAATATTGATATCATATCGTCTACTTTTGTGTGGAACTGACATAGTGGACATAGGTAAGGTCCTAGTAAGATTTGCAGTGAGTGCTCTTGTTTAAATGCAAATCTTATCTAGTAAATACAATCGCTTACACAACCAATAAAATAATAATCTATTCACAAGTATTGACACTACAACGAGACACTATGTCCAAAGTATATGGGGGCTATGTTTTTTTTTTTAGTTCACCAGTATATTTCAAGAATAATCTTTTGGTCTTATGTATATATACATTGTGTTGGGAGTATGGTTTAATATCAATTTACTTGCTTAAGTGGATTTTAACATGCTATTGTCTTGCTATATTCTGGTGCACTCTGGGTCAATAGTTTTGTTGTTAATAGGAAAGGTCCTATCTTTTGATTACATGTAGCAACTTGTCCGTCGCATAGGATGACGTTGTAGATTATATGGTGACCTGATAAACCAGTATTCTGGTAAAATCATTTTTCATAGAGCATCCATAATAACGTCTATCTTATAAACCACATGACCTAATGTGGTCTTTTGCATAAGATAAATATAGAAAGTTGGCACATTAAAGGGACATTCTAGTGTTTTTAAAGTAAGCTTTAGTGAATCCAGATTAGTAAAATGAGCATTTTAAAAACCGGATCTCAGAGGCTCAAATTTGCGTTTTCTTTTCTACTGCAAAACATAGCAGCAAAGTTAGTATTTGTATAGTCAGGGTGGAGGCTGAAAACTGTAGGTTTGGGCATTTTTTTTTTCTTCAACCACTTCTGACGCCCCGCGGTCAGGGGCTTGGTTACGCGAGGTGGAGTCGCAGATCTGTGGAAGCAGTGGCAAGGGGTTATCTGTGTGCTTTAGTTTTGCACATTTCTTGGACCCAGTCGGTTTGGGCTCAGGATACTGCGAAGGCAGTATCCATCACAGGAGCCAGAGGTGCGGGAGCTGCAGGGATCGCTAAAGGATTTACAGGCACCACCACATCGTCCATAGCCTTCTGAATTGACGAGCAAAGAGTGGTAACTGCTGAGGATAATGTGCTGGTTATGGAGGCTTTGAGGGAGGCTGCCGTTTTAGAGCAGCATTGGGGAGTGAAGGTGATGCCTTTTCGTATAACCCCGCTAGATGCATGGAGCTCACAGCTGAGTCGGAGTCCCCTGCAGGAGGTGACGAGCTGTGAGCGGGAGAGACATACTTGCTTCCACAGTGTACCAGGAACCTCGATAAAATGAATTTGATCAGTAAAATCTATTATGGTGGCCGCCAAGATCTCACGAACGGAGTCTCATGAGACGGTTGATGGAGAGCCTTGCAGGCCTTGTGAAGCAGATGGAGCTGCGCGGCCGAGGAAAAAATCCCTGATGGTAGCTCAACACAGCCGCAGCACGTCCCCTGAATCTACAGAGACCGAGCAACGGGGAAAGGGGGGGGGGGTATGGCAACTGCTGGAGCTGGGTAACAGGGGCCTAATACAAACGAGTAGCCGGGACCACGGAAGGCCTGGAAACTGACACCTGTGATTCTAGCTGGGGAAAGTCAGTGCCCAAAGTGAACAGAGATGCTGAAAATAAACAAGAACTGTAAACCTGTAATGAAAACAGTAGTGTGATTGCTCCAGCACAGCCAAGATAAGTAAAGAGGATTTGCCGCTCCTTGCCCTGCCCTTTTATGGACTAAGGGAGGGATGACCCATTGGACTGATGGCGGTATCCCCATGTGGGGGATAGGTTCACCCATTATTTTTTCTTTGTCTTTCTTTGCTACTGTGTTTTGCAATAAAAAAAAGAGGATGCAAAAATGAGCCCTGAGATCCTGTTTTAAAATGCTTATTTTCCATCATTCGGATAAGAAAATTTGGAAATTTTAGCATCTGAAACTATTCACTTATTTTTTTAAGTATTCTTCGAATTGGAATGTTTCATTTTCATCAGGCATCTTGGTACTCCAGATATTACTACATTACAGGTTCATGATGTTCATACTGTCTTAATGGTCCCCTGGTTATGTTATTTTATGAAGGGGGTGGGGGTGATGTTGCTTGTGCTACTGTGACCAATCTATACTTTGTCATCAGGAGCAAACACAAAATTTCCTGGAAGCTTTACATTCCTATCATGAGACTTTCACCCCAATATTGAGATGTCTTCATCATTTCACGAGTATTCTTCCAAAATATCCTCTGGGCAAACAGGTAGCACCAAGTCTCTTATTATTCTATGTTTGTGTGAGAGGAAGTATTTCTGTTTTTTTGAATTGCACAAAACTGCATTTCTTGTTCGGAAGCTCATTTTGCTGCTGAATTGACTGTCAATTTTTGTCAAATTTAAAACGTTGCACCTTATCCACCATTACTAATGTCATGCTATCTTTACTGCACTTGACATTATTAGTATTGTCGTCATTTATATAGCGCCAACAATTTCCGCATTGCTTTACAATAACCAATGGGAACGAGATACAGATAAACAGACACTGGATGGAAACACTAGGTGTAGAGAGCCCTGCTCATAGGAACTTACAGTCTAGAGGGATCGGGGTTGAGCAAGACGAGGGGAATTTTACTGGACGGCAGAATCATTAGTGCCAGAGGTTTGGGAATGGTGGGGCCATAGAAGCAGCTTCAATCATGTGTGAGTAGGTGAGCAGAGGGATGAGTTGCATCAGTGATGTGGTACGCTAATCTGAAGAGATGGGTTTTGAGGGATTTTTTGAAGGCCCGAAGATCAGAGGAGAGTTTGATAAGGCGAGGCAAGTCATTCCACAGGACCGGAGCAACCCTTGAGAAGTCTTTGAGGCAAGAGTTGGCCGTGCGTGTGTAGACAGATGACAGGTGGAGATCACCTGCTGAACGGAGTTGTCTAGATGGGACGTGCTTGCGGAGAAACAAAGACCTGTAGGGGGAGTTGAGTCATTGAGGGATTTGACCGTGAGCATCAGTATTTTAAACTGTATCCTGGAACAGAGAGGAAGCCAATGGAGAGACTGGCAGAGTGGGGAGGTACGTCTGGTAAAAATAAGCCTGGCAGCTGCATTCATTACAGATTGCAAAGGGGCATTGGGGAGGTCAATAAGGAGCGAGATGCAGTAATCAAGTTGTGAAATGATAAGAGCATGAACAAGCACCTTCACCGTATCTTTTGTCAGAAAGGGGCTGACGCCGGCGATGTTCTTGAGTTGTTAGTAACAAGATTCGTTCACGGTCAGGATGTGGGGAGAGAACGTTGGGTCAGAATCGAAAGTGACACCAAGGTAGCGAGCTCGAGGCGTCGGGCTAATGACTGTTCCATTTACTCATAGAGAGAGATGGGTGTCATTGGGTTTTTCATGGAGGAACGAGAATTTCAGTTTTGGCAAGATTGAGTTTAAGGATGCAGAAAGACATCCAATTCGAGACGGCAGAGAGACAGTCAGTGACTCAATCCAGGAGAGCAGAGAAGGTATATTTGAGTGTCAACAGCGTATAGGTGGTGCTGGAATCCAAAGGAGCTGATGCCTATAGAGGCAGTGTAGATTGAAAAAAGAAGAGGGACCAGTACTGAACCTTGGGGCACCCTAACAGAGACAGACTGCCAGGAGGAGGTGCTTCCAGAAAATGAGACACTAAATGATCGTTGGGACAGGTAGGAAGCGAACCATGAAAGAACAGAACCTTGAAGGCCTATATCACTAAGAGTTTGAAGGTGGATTGAGTGGTCAACTGTATCAAAGGCGGCAGAGAGGTCAAGAAGGATCAGCAGAGAGTAGCACCCATTTGATTTAGTAGTTACAAGGTCATTGGTCAGTTTTGCAAGAGCTGTTTCTGTTAAGTGCAGTGAGCGAAAGCCAGGTTGCAGAGGGTCAAGGAGAGAGTGGGTGTTGAGGTAGTCAGACGGGCATACACAAGCTTTTCAAGAAGTTTGGACGCAAAAGGGAGCAGGGACACACGGGGCGGTAGTTGGAGGGAGCAGTCGGATCTAGAGACAGCTTTTTTAGGATCGGGACTACCGTGGCATGTTTGATGGGAGCAGGAAAGACCCCAGGGGTTAAGGACAGATTTCCCTGGCGTTACGATTCTGACATCTTTTATAATTCAGAATCGTTACAGAGTGTGGCTTGGGGTTAATTTCATTGCTGAAAGCGGTAACCCCGAGCCACGCTCGGGCTGGGTACATACCTGTCCCTGCGCTCCCTCGCTGACCCCCCCCCTCCCGTTAGCATTTGGATTGTAATATGGTGCGCCCACGCTAGGGACCACCAGGACTAATGTTAACGCTCACTCAGGTGAGTGCTATCGTTAGCACCAAGAACGTAATGTGGCCCCATGTCTTAACAAATTTAAAGGGACACTCTAGCCACCATGACCAAATCATCTTAAGTCCTTGATCATGAAGTGGTTGGTTGGTGTATCCTTTGACACCTCTGGTGTCCCTGCAGCCTTTGACAGCCTCCCAAATCAGATGGCTTCCTCTTCCCAGAAGGCTGTCCCAGTGTTAGTCGTTTTGGCTTGTGGGGCGCACTGCACAGGATATGGAGGGCTAATGAGCCAATGCCTATCAACACATTTGAATGGAAGAGTGATGTCATAGACACTAGCAGTGGAATAAGGTGGGCTTTTAAAAAAAAAAAACTTTAAGCTAAAAAATGGGGGTCAGGAAGAATGTTAATGTGTATGATTTATATTTCTCATACAGGTCTGTTTCAAAATCCTGCCATAGAGATTCTGTGTGCCACAGAACTTATCTTAATTTTAGGGGTTCTGCTAGCTGTCATTTTTTAATTGAAAGGCATCCTGTGTCAAATTCCAGTTTTTAAAAGGTTTTTTTTCTGCGTTTTTGGCCCTGACTGGAATGCATGTTTTTCTCCTGGTGAAACTTTTTAAACCATTTGTTTTATATCTCACTGTCTAACCCTTTATAAGACAGCTACATTAACCCCTCCCATCCCTTTTAACCCCTACAGTGTCTTCATTATTTCAATCTAGCGCCATGCTCACTCAGTTCCGGTACGTATCTGACAATGGCATCTTCCATTGAAATGGATAGGCTGGACGCACACCCAAACCAGTGTCTGTCAATGCAAGCCTTTTGCTCTTGAGTACCCATGAACAGCTTTACAGGTGGACCGAATTCCTGCTTCCTTATGATGAATCATGAATCGGCCGTTTCTGACTGAGGGGTGTAGAACACTTGGGTCACTGTGACCAGAGTTTCCCTTTAAATATTACGCTATAATATTTATACACATTTCTTAGTCGTTTCTATCAGTTTGATATGATCCTAAAATGAAAAGCATTTAATCTTCAGTAAACTTTGGTGTTTTTTTTTATTCCAGATCCGGGAGCTTTATTGCGCTTGCCTAGAAAAGAAAGTTTGGGAAACGGAGGATTATGATGCTGCATTGGCCCTGCTTAGGCGAGTATCTTCTAACCCAGTAACCGTGTCAAGCTGAGTTGGAATAATGGTTTGACGGACAGAGCAACACATGCAATTTCAATACTTTTGTGGCACAATCTAAAGAATCCAATAAGCATAACCATTCATCAGTTAAATTTTAGCACACATTCAAAGTATCTTTGAAAATTTGTACAGCTTCTTTAAAATATGAATTTGGTGCACACGTCAAGGAACATTTTTTTAAATTATTAACTAGTATTCAGCTACCAGTTTAAAGATGTTATGATCTTTATCCTGGACTGGATAAGGAGCATCCAAACATTGTAGGTATGTCTTGAAACAACTTTACCCATAATACACTTTTGAACTGAGACGGTTCTGAATCACAGGTTTGTAATTCCAAAACCTTGGGAGGTCCCAAGTTGCTGAACCCAACCAAAATTGTGGACAGGCTGTTCAAATTGGATACATGGCACACCTTTCGGGTATGTCTATGTTTGAGGCTCAAACCTGTAGGTTTAATAATGACAGTGTGGCATAAGCCCCTCCACCATTTAAGAGACTATTGGGGAATTGATGGACCTTTCAAAACTATTTCGCTTTTCACTGTTTTAAACAAAAGAGTACTGATGTCTGTGTGTTATTCCCTTGTGCATTTATTGTATAGTCTCTTGTTGTGTATTTTGCATACATTCCCTCAATTCTCTAACCCTTCCCTGTATAGTGTAGATCTCTGTATTAGTACCTGCCCTCTCTATTGTGCAAGTTCTCTCTGTAAGAAATTCCTTTTGTTTACCCTGCTTTCTCCTTCCCCCATTCTCCATTGTTTGAAGGTCCTGTGTAGTTATCTGATCTGTGCAGCTATATGCTTGATAGTATGTAAATGAGGTTGGGGGTTGACTGTATCTGTGTCTCTGTGAATAAACTGGCATTCTGCTGTTTGACTTCGAATGGTGAGCCTCATTCTTTTGGCACCGGTCAAAGCTTTGAGGGAGCTGTTAGGGAAGATTGCTCCGACGACTGTTACATGGGAGAGAGCCCACGTATGGAGGTACTCAGGGTACAGTCGCTCCGTCACAGACATCTCAGCAGCTAAATCCTTTAAGTCATTTAACAATGGAAATGTAGCAGATAGCTTGTGTGATAAATGGAGAGAATCCAGATCTTATTATTGTGATAATTCTCATAAACTTTGGAATGAGAACAGATCAGGTTGTGGCTCAGACCTTTGTCCCAAGGAAATAATCGCTAGATGGGGGAGCAGTGTGGTTTTTAGCATTAAAAATAACGTTTTTTAACCCTAAATAAAATATATGCAGTTTGGCTCAAAACATCTGACTGTGGTTTTGTAAGGAAAAATGTAAATGCCACTATTCTATTCTCATCCTGCTTGACCTTTCGGCTGCTTTTGACACTGTCGACTACCCTCTCCTTCTACAGACTCTCAGCTCTCTTGGTCTCTGTGACACTGCCCTCTCTTGGATTGACTCTGATCTGTCTAACAGGTCCTTCTCTGTGTCATCTGCTGCTAACTCCTCCTCTTCATTGCCTTTATCTGTTGGTGTACCTCAAGGCTCTGTTTTAGGTCCTCTGCTCTTTATCTACAACTCCTCCCTGGGCAAAATCATTACCAGCTATGGCTTTAATTACCACCTCTATGCTGATGATACTCAGATCTACCTCTTCGCCCTATTCTCTCTCTTCCTGCCCTTTCCCAAATCAGAGACTGTTTATCTGGCATTTCCTCCTGGATGGCCTCTCACCATCTAAAGATTAACATGTCAAACACCGAGCTCCTACTATTTCCTTTTTCTAATGCCTCCCCATCTCCTGACTTCTCTATCATTGTCGATGGTATCACTATCTCCCCATCAAGCCAGGTCGTTGTCTCGGAGTTACACTTGACTCTGCTCTTTCCTTCACCCCCCACATCCAGTCTCTTTCTTCCTCCTGCCGCTACCAATTATGTAATATTGTATTTCTGTAACGACTGTAACAATTTAATGTTCTTGAAACCAGGACATACTTGAAAACGAGAGAAATCTCTATGTATCCTTCCTGGTAAAATACTTTATAAATAAATAAATATTTACGGAGCTCCGCCGGTGTCATGCTGTTTTTTTTTTTCTTCACGTGCACACAATGTGCTAGGTCACGGGGATGACCTAGCACAGCGAGCCACAGAGATAACCCTTAGCGTGCGCACGAGGTAGCTGTCTCGTGCGCACTCAGAGACTCCCGTCAGAGTCCCTCCTAGCTAGGGGCCGGTGTCTCAGCCTCCTGCAGCCCTCCTTCGCCGCCCAGATTTTCTCACAGAACAAACGGAGTCCTGTCCCGTATCAGCTGCTAAGCTCCTCTCTACCCCAGCCTTCACATCCTTTAATAATCAAAAGAGCAGAAGGGAATACAGTGTTGTGCCATGGCTCATTGTGTTAGGGCACCTGCTCTGCAAACCAGAGGTCCTGAGTTTAATTCTTAGTAGCCTTTTTGGTGCTTTTTTGCACATCTACCTGTGTTTACTTATAACTTGAAAACAACCAAATAATATTATTATTAAATTATAATCCTTATTATTGTGCTTGTTTTGGGATGTTAAAAAAAAAACTAACAAAACTAGGGCTGAAACAACTAATCGATTAATCGACAACTAATCTATGATTAAAATAGCTGTCAACTATTTCCATTATCAATTAATCAGTGTCGATTAATCGTCCTGTGTACAGCACACACTGTTTACAGTCAGACTGAGTTAAACGTAAATAACCTCTGCTTCGGAGCTGATTGGAGAAGGCTGCTTTACTAGGTATGATTTCGTTCTAGGGTTATGTCAGACACAACCAAAGAACTATAACACAAACAATAGGATACTGCCACTGGGTGAAGGAGCTGTATGCCTTTGTTCTATCCTTACTTGAAGCTGGAGTCCTGTGCCACCAACCCACCCTCCCTGCCACACCCGCTTTGGTCGAGAACTGCCATTCCCTCCCTTTGGTCTGGTCCCTTTCCCCAAACTAACTCCCACACTCAGACCCGGTCTTTTGTCCATACCCACTCCCTCTCACACTCAGATCAAGTCACTTGAGCAAAGTCACTCCGTTCCACCTCCAGTCCCTCCTCCCACAGTTTGTTCGCAAAATTATTTAAAAGGGAGACTCTACGCACCCTGACCACATTAGCTTATTAACCCCGATTTCATGCTGACATCATCTATAACCAAGTGCTTGTAGGCACGTTCATTTGAGAAAGCAAACATGGGCTTAAAGGGACACTCTAGGCAACATGACCACCTAAGCTATTTTAGGTGGTCATGATGCCCGGAGTATCCTGCCCTCTGTCTCCCCTCCCTCCGCTCGGCAGTTCAGCTGAAAACAGCTGAGAGAGGCGGAGGAGTTTACTCCGCCCTCCCAGCTGTCAGTCAGCAGAGCGGGAATCATATTTCCCGCTTTTGCCGAGTAGGAGACGTCATCGCGCTTTCAGCGCGATGACGTCTCCAATTCACCGCAGAAGCTGGCGGCTCGGTCTGAGGGTTAGTGTTGCGCGCATCCTCTTGCGCGCAACACTAATCCTCAGAGGGAGCCGGGAGGAAGCCTGCCGATTGGCTGGCTTATGTGAGAGGTGCGCATGCGCGCTTCTCACGTAAACCAGAAGCCAAGAAGCATCAAGAAGGACGGGAGCGGAAGAGGAGGGAGGTGAGTATAAAAAAATTTAAAAAAAAGACGCCGCTGGAAAGAAGTGGATTTTAGGGTATTACAGTTACAAAAAAAAAAAAAACTAAAGATTTATTAAGGGAATAGGGATAGGTTAGGATAAAAAAACGGGGGTGATTTTTTGAGTAGAGTGTCCTTTTAAGCTTTGCATGCAGCATCAACCCATCCCTCTGACCAAGCACTCACAGCATCAACCCATCCCTCTGACCAAGCACTCGCATACCTTGTGTGAAAAGTACGCAATTTGCGTATATGTACATACGAAAGTTACATAGAAAAATGTCGGCAGATAAGAACCTTTCGGCCCATCTAGTCTGCCCAATTACATGGATACTTTACCTGGATTTATCTTTTGTTTAGGATAGCCTTATGCCTATCACATGCTTGCTTAAATTCAATTACTGTTTTGGCCTCTACCACTTCAACTGGAAGACTGTTCCATGTATCCACCACCCTCTCAGTAAAATAATGCTTCCTGATGTTACTTTTAAACCTTTGCCCCTCTAATCTAAGACTATGTCCTCTTGTTTTGCTACTTTGTTTCCGTTTAAATATACTCCCTTCCTCTACCTTGTGGATTCCCTTTACGTATTTAAATGTTTCTATCATATCTCCTGTCTCGTCTTTTTTCCAAGCTGTACATGTTAAGATCATTAAGCCTTTCCTGGTAACTTTTCTCCTTCAAGCCGTACACCATTTTAGTAGCCCTTCTCTGAACTCTCTCTAAGATGTCTATATCCTTCTGGAGATACGGTCTCCAGTACTGCACACAGTACTCCAAGTGAGGTCTCACCAGTGCCCTGTACAGTGGCATGAGCACTTCCCTTTTCCTACTGCTAATACCTCTCCCTACACAACCAAGCATTCTGCCAGCATTTCCTGATGCTCTATTACATTGACTACTTACCCTTAGATCCTCTGCAATAATAACCCCTAAATCCCTTTCCTCAGATGTTGAGGTTAGGACTGTATCAAATATTCTATATTCAGCCCTTGGCTTTTTACGTCCCAGGTGCATTATCTTGCACTTATCCATGTTAAAAAGTTACGTACACTACGCAAATTGCTTATTTATTTTTTTACATAAAATTCCATTTAAGTAAACGATTATTTTTTTTGACATACTTTGTGTGCATTGGTATAGGGGAACCACTATATCCTGTTATTGGCTATCTGGGGTGCCGTGGTGGTGGATACATGTTGTGTGGCGCTGCACCATCCTCTGTATATATTTTTTTTTTATCCGATTAATCGAATTTATAATCGGCCAACTAATCGATTATTAGAATAATCGTTAGTTGCAGCCCTAAACAAAACACAGGTATTTAAAAAAAAAAACACCAAAAAGACAGGCCAGTGCCCTAACAGAATGACACAAAAGAAAAATGGTAAGCCCCCACAGTATGTACCACCACCGGAATCCCCAAGCTACACCAGATGATTAGTGATTTCCCCTAAACCAAAAAATAGGAATATATATACGTATCTGGTCAGCGCGAACCACAAGTGTTGTGGTTCACGCTTACCAGATACGTATATATCCCTAACAGATTGAGCCATGACCAAACACTGTATTCTCTCCTGCTCTTTTGATTATTAAAGTATGTGAAGGCTGGGCCAGAGAGTAGCTTAGCAGCTGATACGGGACAGAACTCCCTGTGTTCCATTAGAAAATCTGGACAGCGAAGGAGGGCTGCGGGAGGCTGACACACCGGCCCCTAGCTAGGGGGACTTGGGAGTCTCTGCGTGCGCACGAGACAGCTTTCTTGTGCGCACGCTAGGGGTTATCTCGTGGGCTCGCTGTGCTATGTCGTCCCCACGACCTAGCACTTTGTGCGCACGTTTAAAAAAAAAAAAAAAACACAGCACGACACCAGCGGGGCTCCATACATATTTGTGTGAACTGGGCAATATTTAGTGCCAGTCTGCAAAGGGCAAACCCCTTATGCCTTTCTCTAGAATATCAACACCAAAATCTCTGAGAACGCTATGTTCAAATCCTTTGTGACCCTTTCCAATCCTTTTCAGAATCAGATGGAGATACTGGATTGTGCACCACATGAATCCTTAAGTCTCATTCTGAATATTTTTTTAACTTTTTTTGTGTGTTTTTATTTTTTATTTTTAGGATGTTGGGTAAAGATGCACTTATAGATACAATTCAAAAATGTGTGGATGTTTTAAAGCAATATCCTGGAAAACAGCTGCGTGATGCACTAAAAATGCTGGAAGAGTTCCTGAGTTTATTCCAGAATCTAGAAGGTAAACCTCTAGGAATTATGTCTATTTTGGTAAATAAATAATTTTTCTCTTAATAATAACTTGCATGACTTTCAACGCTGTACACTGTTTAAACATGCTATCATTTTACTTTAATGCTATACAGTGGTTATGCTATACATCCTTTGATCAGGCTTACCTTCCTCACTTTATCGGAGATGGCAATATACAATCATAAACTATATCTTTACTCAGATCTATCGTCAAAGCCAAATTGTTTCAAAATGTTGCACCCACATAGCTTAACCCTTTTGTAATTATGAGATGTTATGCTATGGGCCATATGGCAATGATGGTTTCAGTGGTTGTTGTTGTGGGGGGGGGGCGGGGTGGTAAGGCGGTTGACAAAGCAGGGTAGAGCTGCCCCGCTTCTGGAGTAGAGGTAAATAACTGCTCTATGACCGTGGAAACCCAGGTTCGAATCTCGGCCAGAACACCTCCCCAGCAAGTGTCCTTGGGCAAGACACCTAGCGGTACATACTCGCCTACCACACAATGGGCTATTTTACATTCTAAATGCAAAAAGCCTCGCACAAAGCGAAAATCTTTGCGCCAAGTGTTAAACTTTTTTGCGAGCGCAAATCACTGCTGGAATTACAATCCTTGCGTCTTTTTTCTTCCGGCGATCAATTGCGCGCGCAAACAGGACGCGCACAAATGCAGGCGCAGTACTGTCTCGCGTAAAAATCTTTGCGAGCGCAGTTTTTGGCACCCATTCAGCTAATCAAAATGAAGAGAAACACCTATCAAACGCAACTGAATTGCGTCTGCCAGAGGCATCGGAGACGGGTTCTGCGTCTATGATGCAAAATGAGGACATATGCTACAGTAATAATACACACACACCTGCCATCAAGCATTATATTGTTGCTGCATTCCTTTTTATGGGCTGGGGTTTTTTGGGTTGGCCAGGTTGTTCAGATATGCCGTTAACACCATCTTTTAGGAGTTATAAAATTATGCGCGCAAAGGCTATGCGGTAATTACCGCGAAATAGATTGTAATACCTTCCTCGTACCACGCACATTTGCACTCACAATGTTAAGTATAGGACACTTGACGTACAGTAAGCTCGCGCAGGTTCACCCGCAGTAGACGATTGCGCGCACTTGTTGCGCTGTCTATGTAATACGAGATTAGGCGCAAATGGTTTTACCCCTCGCGTTATTGTTTTTTTGCGCCGGCGCAAACGTTTGTGTGAAGATTGTAATTTAACCCAATATCGGCTGTGGAGTCCAGTGGTAACATTTCTACCCTTCGACCGTGGGGAAGCAAGTCAAAATACCATTCAGCACATACCTCCAGTACAACCGTGGAGAAGCCGGTCTCGACTGTAATATTTTTTTATTTTTATTTTTAAAAAAAAAAAATGTAAAGTCCTATTTATTCTTTTCATTTCCAGCAAAATGGCTTTTTATTTAATTTTTTAGCACCTTTTTGTATTTTTTAGAAGAGAGTTTTGTTTTTCTTATTTCAAAAACATTTTGGGCTATATTACAATGTTGGTGCTAACTTAACCAGAGCTGTTGTAAACTTAAAACCTCCATAGACTATAATGGCTCTGGGAAGTTTACAACAGCTCTGGTTAAGTTAGCAGAAACATCGGAATAGGGCCCTTTTTTTTATTTTTTAACCGACTTTTTTCTGTACTTCGACTCAATTCGGCGGTTTCCACCGACATCCGATAACTGCTTCGGTGACTCCAATTTCTGCAAAATATGGTGACCATTTGCTACATAGTGTATTCACTGTATTTTCGGCAAAATGGAATTTCTGAAATGGGCCGAAAAGCAAAGCACCTTTGTCTTTTCTTCAGCTTTGTGTGACTGGCTTATGCAGTTGTGAGTAGTGATGCACTTTAATGACACAGGTTGCAGTGTTTATTCTTTCAGACTGTTTATTTGAGCTTATTTAGATAACTTTGATGTACCTGGAGACTGTTGGGTGATGGTGTCTGTATGATCTCTTTCCCAATGCTTTGTGGACATGGTTTGTGGAAAGCACTTTTATGACAGTGTTCTCAATGCTCTCCTGCAGCCTCTTTAGTTGTGCTTAATTCATAATTATGATGTATTTATTTATTATTTTTTGCATTATTTAAGGTTAACATTAACCCTCCATTCAGGTCCTCTTTCCTTGTGTTATTGGCGAGAATTAGACCTGCGGTGATGGCTCTCCGTAAGCTCATCAGTGATTATAGGAGGAGCCCAGTATACGGGACGTCACCCTCACTTGCCCCACCACTTGCTGTTGAACACATGTGTGTTACTCCGTGCATGCGCAGGCTTTGCCGGCTACGTCCCCTCAAGACAAGTTCGCAGGAGCCTCCACTGCGCATGAGTAGTAAGGCCAGACCTGGGCGATCCCACACACATGCGTTCTAGAGATCTGCCGTTCTCTTACGAGCCGCCCCGTATCATTGATTGATTGGGGGATGATATAGTCTCTCTGCCACTAGTCAACATGAGTGTCTTCTTTTCCTGCTGCCTGCCAAACACAATGATGAGGCCATTACCTTGGCAGTCACCAAGCTCTACTTCCCCTTGCCCATCTGTGGGTTCAGCTGCCATATAATACCAGGCCTTGATATTACCAGCCACCTATCGCCTAATTCCGAGGCTGGACATACCATCCTGCACCAATCCAACCCAGGCCTACCATGTGGTGGTTCCACAGCTACGATTCCACCTCTGCCTGGCAGCTTTGGACTGCCACCACTACTTCTTTACTATTTATTGATGACAGTCAAGTCAGTCTGTTCACTCCATTTAATACACATGCTAATACCACCCTAGTAAATACTCCGGATTACGCAGTATTTACAAGTGAAATGCGTAGAGTGAGTTTGCTTTAGTGACCTTTACTCTGTGATCCCATACTCTTGGGAGCAGGCTGCATGGAGTGCTCCCAGTTTAATCTCATACCTTACTTTGGCTACTTTACCTTTTTTTTGTTTGGTTATATGACCTCAAGGACTGGGCAGGATTTGTTCTTCCTTCGGGCCTTACTATACTCGCGAACCCATGAAGATTCACTTTCCTCCATTTGCTTAACTGTAAATAGCTGCTCTGCTGTGCATTACCCCTGTAGGTCAAACTTCATACATACTTTTGCTGGATCAGGTGTGAAAAAATGCTGTAAACAAAGAATGCTTTCACAAATGGAAGTGTTACACATTTATGTTCATAAATGAACAAATTGCAGTGAATGAACAAAAGGGAACTCTAAATCAAATCAATATTTGGTGTGACCACCCTTTGCCTTCAAAACAGCAGCAATTCTTCTAGGTACACTTGCACACAGTTTTTTAAGGAATTCGGCTGGTAGGTTGTTTCAAACATCTTGGAGAACTAACCACAGATCTTCTGTGGATGTAGGCTTTCTCACATCCTTCTGTCTCTATGATGTTGATCAGGGCTCTGTGGGGGCCATGCCATCACTAACAGTACTTCTTGTTCTTCTTTACGCTGAAGATAGTTCTTAGGCTCGGGTCAGACGAGCGCAGTTATCACGTCCGTGTTGCCGCACATTTGTACGTCCGTGGCAGCATAGCATTCTGACCAATGGAGCCCCACACATGAAGCACGTCCGCACGGAAGTGCGGACACATGACGGACGTGGCAAACAGACGCAGGTTAGGCAAGAACATAAAACCTCTAGAACGGACGTGCGGAGTGCGCCACGTCCACAACATCCGCATATGCATTTATGCGTCCAGCATTTTTGACGGGCAAAATGTTTTTTGATATTCTGTATCAATTTGTATAATTTTTCATATTAATATTATTTCCCATAGGTCCCTCTTTTTCTCTACGTCAGTCAAAAATAACGGACCGTGTGGCCACTACCTTGTAGTCAGTCAGAAAGTACATCAGTTGTGCACGGACGCACAGTCCATACAATGTGCGCTCGCCTAACCCTAGCCTTAATGACTTTGGCTGTATGTTTGGGGTCGTTGTCCTGCTGCAGAATAAATTTGGGGCCAATCATATGCCTCCCTGATGGTATTGCATGATGGATAAGTATCTGCCTGTATTTTTCAGCATTGAGAACACCATTAATCCTGACCAAATCTCCAACTCCATTCGCAGAAATGCAGACCCAAACGTTCAAGGAACCTCCACCATGCTTCACTGTTGCCTGCAGACACTCATTGTACCGCTCTCCAGCCCTTCGACGAACAAACTGCCTTCTGCTACAGCCAAATATTTAAAATTTTGACTCATTGGTCCAGAGCACCTGCTGCCATGGTTCTGCACCCCAGTTCCTATGTTTTCGTGCAGACTTCAGTCGCTTGGCCTTGTTCCCACGTCGGGGGTATAGCTTTTTGGCTCAACTCTTCCATGAAGACCACTTCTGGCCAGACTTCTCCGGACAGTAGATGGGTGTACCTGGGTCCCACTGGTTTCTGCCAGGTCTGAGCTGATGGCACTGCTGGACATCTTCCGATTTCGAAGGGCAATAAGCTTGATGTGTCTTTCATCTGCTGCACTAAGTTTCCTTGGCCGATCCTCAACGTTGCCCATTTCTTTGTGCTTCTTCAAAAGAGCTTGAATAGCACATCTTGAAACCCCAGTCTGCTTTGAAATCTTTGTCTGGGAGAGACCTTGTTCATGCAGTATAACTACCTTGTGTCTTGTAGCTGTGCTCAATCTTGCCATGACATGAAACTGTCTTTCACAACCTCACCTTGGTAGCAGAGTTTGGCTGTTCCTCACCCAGTTTTAAGCCTCCTACACAGCTGTTTCTGTTTCAGTTCATGACTGGGTTTCAACCTACATGTGACATTGATGATCATTAGCACCTGTTTGGTATAATTGGTTGATCATACACCTGACTATAATCCTACAAAATACCTGACTTTGTGCAAGTGTACCTATGAGAATTGATGCTGGTTTGAAGGCAAAAGGTAGTAACACCAGATTTTGATTTAGATTTTTCCTTTTTTCGCTCACTTTTGCATGTTGAAAATTGACAAATATAAACAATCATTTATATTTCTGAAAGCATTCTTTGTTTACAGCATTTTTTCACACCTGCCTAAAACCTTTGCACAATACTGTACCTCTGGTCAACCATTTATCAAATTTGTCATTGGCTCCATAGCCATCCTAACAATTACCAATATTGGCTTGAGCTGATTTGGAATAACGGCATGAGCCGTTAGCTTAACAGTTTGGTTTGAATCAGGCCCTGGATTATTTTCTAATGTATGTGCTAAGTAAAAGGAATTTAAATGAAGAGAATAACTGCTCCATCCTTCCAATTTTTGTACTACCATTCAATCATCATGGTTAGGAATCCTGCAGGAGAAGAGGAGTATAAGATCAGTCACTACACTGTGTTTGTTAGCCACATGCAGAAATAGCAAATCAAAATTAAATGTCAGAAAAAAGCTTGCACAATTAATTCCTTCAGGGGACATATATATATATATATATGTCTGTCTCATGCATGTACATATAAAAATCAGAGTATAGCATTACTTAGTGATACCTTATTTTTTATTGGACTAACGTTGCATTTTCATACTTCTTCAGGTCTTGAAGCTATACTGACCAAACCCATAGAATAGTACACTAAAGAGCCAACCAGAAATGGGGGGGGGGGTGTTTAAGATGGGTGTTGTAAATACTAATAGTGGAGTCCTATGGTCAAGAAATGTAAACAGAGAGGACAGATCACAGGCCCATAAGGCTGGGGTCAGACAAGCGTTTTGAAGAGCTGAAGGAACGTCCGTGAAAGTGGATGTACCTTCCACTCGGACGCCCATTACGTGACATTATGATAGCGAGTTAAAAAAAACAGAATATACATTGAGTCCTTCTTTTATGGTGTTAAAATATATGATCATTCTCAGTTTGAATGTCTTACGTTCATTAGAGTCTTTAAAATTTCATTTGAGGATTTTAATCCTGAGGTTATGGATGGAGTGGTCAGATTACAGTGATGTCCCACCAGGGTTCAATATTTGCTTTCCTGGTGGTTCTTGATGGAGTGTCTTTGCAGGTTCATCCTGAGATTCAGTTCAAGGCCAGTTTCACCAATATAGCAGCCCTTTTTACATGCCATGCACTGGATCATGTACACAACATCAAATCTACACTAATATATATATATATTTATTTATTTATTTTTACATGTGTGTGTGTTTTTACATCAATTTGTATATAAATGGTAGTAATAATTGTTAAGGATCCTGGTATCCCAGGCGCCCCTTTTCCGCTGAAACACAGGAGGTATTTGTATCCACACACAGAATAGATATGAAGCGATAGGAGCTGCACACGTGTGAACTGGTTAAAACAAAAAATCTTTATTTAAGGCATCTTAAACTTAAGATGCCTTAAATAAAGATTTTTTGTTTTTAACCAGTTCACACGTGTGCAGCTCCTATCGCTTCATATCTAACTGTCCATGTCATTGGGCGTGCACCGTGGATTTCAGTTTGGTAGTGTGAAGATTGGGAGTAGCGGGAGTCCTAAGAGAACTACACACACAGAATAGCCGACACATAAACTGTGGAGTTGTTGGGGATTCAAAATCCAAATGGAGAATGCTTTATTACAGGTTTTAAGGTACAGAAACAATGGACACACGCCCAGCCGTGGAACAATGGCTGGAGTCAGATAACAATCTGACAGGGGGAAGGTGTGGGTTGTTGGGAGTATGTGAAGACAAAGGAAGCCATTACTTACACGGGGATGTATACTATACAAAGACTGGATCGTAATACAGAGGTTAAACTATACAGAGGGAATAAAACCTAAGGAAAAATAAATGAAAATTAACATTGCAGCAGCTGTTTCGTCACAATAATCATTTAAGAATATAAGATGCCAGTAGAAATTGTATTTTTTTCCCGGACTAGTTTTTTATTAAAAAAGAAAAAACCCACACTGCCACACCAAAGATCCAGTAACACATTCCAGATACTACTCACAGATCTCAGTGGTGGAGAGGATCAAAAAATATACTGATTTCATTGAACCTTTGCCAAATGTAGTTTTTCTTTGAACTGCCTGCTGATATGATGCATTTAAATCTTGTTCTGATTCCAGCTGGTGGTGAGAAGTGGGTTAAATAAAGACCAGCAAATCTATCCAAACCACAGAGTCACAGCTGTGTCAACACCATTAATTCAGATGTTCCCATTAAGTGCTTTTAAAGTGACTTTGTGTTTTGGCATCTGTTCCCACTCCTGGCTTGCCCATCCTTTTAAAGTGGATTCACTGCTAAGGCTCTAGAGCGCAGAGCTTTATACAGAGCTGAGCGGATTCTCTATGTGTGGGACACATTAACCACAGGTCCAGACACATCTGTGTCACAAAATATGAGCAAAGATAAATTTATCCAAAGATGCAAAAGGTTAATTTCCGCTATCCCCGAAATATGGGAATCGTTTATAGTGTGTTTGTATCTCATTATCTCAGTTTCTTGTGCACATTTATACTTCTATGAAAGCAGTGCATGAAATTAGATTTTTATGCTACTACAAAGTCATAGTTAGAATGTTTTTCTAAATCATGTATAAACAGACCACTATGTTTGTCACACTGGGCAAGGTAGTTTAACCATAGTTTATCCTTTATCACTAGGGAACCAATGCTCAGGGTTCCTGTTCCAATTATAAGTTTATAGCAGCTTGCAAATGGATAACTCTTGTGTGAGCTGTTTTCCATTTGCACTGCATCAGCAACTTAACCCTTTCACTGCTGAGGACTTGTGGGAAACGTCCTCATTGACTCCTAAGGAAAGATAGGGGTGGAGATAGGGGGTTCCTTTTTAACCCAGATATCTCCCGACTGTTGGCAGTTAGCAGGGTCATTTTTGGTATCACTAGAAAGGCCAGAGCATGGCCTTTCCAATGATACCAAACATGACTATATTTAAAGTAAAACAAAATAATAAAAGAAAAACGTGTTTTTTTTAAGACGTGAAATGGCTCAGCAGTGAAGGGGTTAAGTCAGAATGATAGTGAGCCACTCAGAGATAAAAACAGCAGCGCCATGGTATAGGACTCCATGGAGCAGCGTGTGACAATGCAAGAGTTGGCTTGAGCAGGGACAGCGGAAGACCACTGGGAACTATTTGTTCTCAGTGTTGTGCTACATGCGGCAGATTGTGCAAGTTTACGTTTATTTAATGTTTTTAAATTGAAGTATTAAGTGAAACATGTAACATAGTGAATATACACTATTTCCTACATATTTATTTTCTGTGTAAATCTGTAAATTTGTGTTTTGTTTTTTAATATCTTGCATTTATTACTTTGTATTTCTGTACCTACTGTAAATTTTCAATGTTCTTGAACCCAGGACATATTTGAAAACAAGAGAAATCTCAATGTATCCTTCCTGGTAAAATATATAGCTGTCTGTCCGTCTGTCTGCGTATATTTCTTTAACTGTCTGTCCCTCTACGTATCTTTCTATAGCTGTCTGTCGCTCTGCGTATCTTTCTATAGCGGTCTGTCGCTCTGCATATCTTTCTGTAGCTGTCTGTCTGTCCCTCTGCGAACTTTCTATACCGGTCTGTCCCTCTGCAGATCTTTCTATAGCTGTCTGTCCCTCTGCAGATCTTTCTATAGCTGTCTGTCCCTCTGCAGATCTTTCTATAGCTGTCTGTCCCTCTGCAGATCTTTCTATAGCTGTCTGTCCCTCTGCAGATCTTTCTATAGCTGTCTGTCCCTCTGCAGATCTTTCTATAGCTGTCTGTCCCTCTGCAGATCTTTCTATAGCTGTCTGTCCCGCTGTGTATCTTTCTATAGCTGTCTGTCCCTCAACGTATCTTTCTATAGCTGTCTTTCCTTCTGCGTATCTTTCTATACCTGTCTGTCTGTCCTTTGGCGTATCTTTCTATAGCTGTCTGTCTGTCGCTCTGCGTATCTTTCTATAGCTGTAATCAAGAAAAGCAGATTCTCAAGCGAAGTATGGTGCCAGAAAAATTTCTTTTATTCAAGAGGGTAAGCAAGCCCTATGGTGCTAAAACCTGTGACTTTACGGCTCAATAGCCTTAATCATACATGTGAAATAAAAGCCAGACTCTAGTATATATACACCTGTTATCCAAAAACCACCAATTGCAATAAATCAATTTACCAACATTTTAACCATTTCCATTCATTAACATCAAACGTGTACTATAGAGAGGCTGGTAAACAATATACATTGTTCAATAAAAACAAAAGTGAACACAGAGTCTTTTCATAAATTGTCATTTCTTTCTAGAGGTAACATCACTGCTCTGCGTGGAGAGAGCCTGTGGAGACATGGGTTCGATCCCGACTAGCTCCTCTCCAGTAAGTGTCCTTGGGCAAGACACCTAACGGTACATACTCGCCACCCAGGACATACTTGAAAACGAGAGAAATCTCAATGTATCCTTCCTGGTAAAATCCTTTCTCAAAATAAATAAATAATTGCTATCTTATAAAAAATCTCATAACTATTCCTAAAGAATGAAATTTAACCAATGAATCAACGACATAAATAAATGAACAGATGGTGGTGCCAATATGAACAGGGGAGTTCCTACATGCCTGTAATATGCAATATAATATTTATAGTACACTCCTCAAGATCACTGCTGTTATAATCATATACGCAAATGGACTCCCTTATTAAAGTAAGTCCATTTTATATAAAATGCAATACCATCTAGGTGAGGGGAAGAGCTCCCTATCAAAGATATAGCGAGAGGATGCATGAGACTGATCTGTATAAAGAGAAAAAATATAGGTGTTAAGATACATCATAATTATTTGAATATATACTTTAAAAACAATTGTGAAGATCAAACTCCCTATTGAGTCCTGGGGGCCACAAAGTATCCAATCTATGTATCCATTTCTTCTCTTTTTGTTTTAGCATACGTATCCTGTCCCCACCTCGTCTCAAAACTGGGACATGATCTATTACTTGATAACGTAATTGCGCTATATTGTGCCCAGAAGCAACAAAATGTTCTGCCACCAAAAGCTCTATACGTTTCATTTGGATAGTGGATTTAGGATTAAAAACATATCTTTTATTTTCTGCGTAGTCTCCCCTACATAAATCAAGACACACGGGCATTTAAAGATATAGACCACAAATGTAGAATTGCACATATAAAAACCTTGTATAGGGATACTGCTAACCGTGTGTGGATGTGTCAATGTGTCCCCCTTCACTACCGAATTGCACGAAGAGCAGTGCAGACAAGGGAAAGTGCCATTTCTAGGTTGTGAAAGTACTGTCTGTGTGTTCTTTTTCAATGGTCCAATATCTGCTTTAACCAACGAATCCCGAAGATTCCTATTCCTCTTATTGGCAAATACTGGCGCCATCTGTAATTCTGGTATGTCACTATATACTTTTTGCAAAACTCGCCAGTTGGTACGATTGATGTATAACTGTCTTTCCCTCTGCGTATCTTTCTATATCTGTCTGTCTGTCCCTCTGCGTATCTTTCTATAGCTGTCTGTCTCTCTGCGTATCTTTTTATACCTGTCTGTCCCTCTGCGTATCTTTCAATACATGTCTGTCTGTCCCTTTGCATATCCCCTGCCAGCCAGGGCAGGTTATTCCCTATGAAGAAGATATGGGAGGGGGGGTGACACCATGAGTTACCACCCATCCATACACCCCACTGTCTCTGCCAATCCATCCCACTGTCCCTCCATCCAACCCAATGTCTGTCAATCCATCCCTGTCTGTCCCTCTGCTATCTTTCTATAGCTGTCTGTCCCTCTGCTATCTTTATATAGATGTCTGTCCCTCTGCGTAACAGGCAGCTTATTCCCTATGAAGAAGATATGGGGGGGTGATTCCAACCCTAGTGCCGCCACTGGGTGTAGGCAGGCTGGAATAGGCTCCAAAAAGCCATGGGGCGTGTTGTTACACCCTGCCGGCTTTCAGACCCATAAGGCGGCAGCGGTTTATGAAAAGTGAAGTCCTTTTTTCTGAGCTGCATGCAAAGTGAGGTGTAGAGCACTGGGCTATCCTACTCTCAAAGTGCTCCAACCCAGGGACCCAAACCCTACCACTTAACTTTTTGTGGGTCAATTCATGAAGCATTCTCCATGGGGCAATCAGCACAAAGCCGACACTGCAGCACTGTTGGGGGAACATATAAACCCCCAGGACTATACTGTGAGGGGAGGGTGGGCCTGAGCGTTCACCCCAGCTACTGCAGAGACAGGGAAGGAAAGAAATCCATACAAACAGGGAGAAAAAGACAGCAGAGAGAGGGACAACAAAGAAAAGCAAAGAGACACAGCAAGAAAAGGTAAAGAGAGACAGACAGCAAGATAAAGCAGAGAAACCGCAAGAAAAGGTACAGTGAGAGAGCACACGAGAGAGACAACACAAGAGAGGGAGCGACTGTGTGGGACTTTGAGTGAGACAGTGAGTATGTAAATCTTGAAAGAGCGCAAGTGAGCATGTCATTGGGTGAGTGAGTATGTGAGAGAGGGCTTGAGTGTTTGAGCGAGTCAGCGCTTGAGTGTGTGAGCGAGTCAGCGGATGAGTGTGAGCAAGTCAGCAGGTGAGTGTGTGAGCAAGTCAGCGGGTGAGTGTATAAGCGTGTCAGCTGATGAGTGTGTGAGCGTGTCAGCTGATGAGTGTGTGAGCGAGTCAGCGGGTGAGTGTGTGAGCGAGTCAGCGGGTGAGTGTGAGCGAGTCAGCGGGTGAGTGTATGAGCGAGTCAGCGGGTGAGTGTGTGAGCGGGTGAGTGTGTGAGCGGGTGAGTGTGTGAGCGAGTCAGCGGGTGAGTGTGTGAGCGAGTCAGCGGGTGAGTGTGTGAGCGTGTCAGCTGATGAGTGTGTGAGCGTGTCAGCTGATGAGTGTGTGAGCGAGTCAGTGGGTGAGTGTGTGAGCGAGTCAGTGGGTGAGTGTGTTTTGCTTTCACAGTTGCAGAGATGCCAATATTCAGTTCCTCGGTTTCCCCAGTCTGAGGTCCTGAGCTGCACAGCTTGTGTTAGTTCACACAGTCACAGGTATTTAACATGCGCTAGCAAGTTCCGTAGCACTGTACAATGGAAGAGGCAGAATAACAAATGTCCATACAAGTTAAACAGACAGAACAGTAAGAGAGGGGACCCTGCTCAAGAGCTTACAATCTAAGAGGAGATGGGTGACATACTAAGTGAGGGTAATAGCCAAGTATGTGAAGTAGTGCGGTGCATGGGGGCTGTGGGGAAGATGGAGCAAAAATGTAGTTCATGTGAAGTTTTGATGGGTGCAATAGGGTGTAGGGTAGTGGGCGGGGAGGAGGTGGAAAATATTCCGGAAGTAGGAGCTGAAGAAACACCCCTATCTGAGGGCGTCGCTGGAGAAGATGAA
This sequence comes from Leptobrachium leishanense, assembly GCA_009667805.1. Taxonomy (NCBI): domain Eukaryota; kingdom Metazoa; phylum Chordata; class Amphibia; order Anura; family Megophryidae; genus Leptobrachium; species Leptobrachium leishanense. The sequence continues at coordinate 185,935,981 of CM019066.1, forward strand.
ATGACAGAGTTTAAAGCAAGAAAATAAATATTTTTTACACATTTTTAAAACTTTTATTGATTTATTCTAGTTTGTCTTTCGGTATAAAAGTGTTTAAATGTCAATTCAAAAAATATTTTTCTAGACATGCATATCCCTTTAACCACTTCAATGCGGAGGACGCGCTCAGCGCGTCCTCCGCATTACCGCTGGTATGCGGAGGACGCGCTCAGCGCGTCCTCCCATTGGGGTCAGCGTTCGGCCGGGTTCCGGCCGATCGCTGGCCCCTCCGGTGCGGGCTGACATCCTCAATGTCAGCCCGGCTCCCGGAACCGCAACCGCCGGAATTAGGTGTCATCGCGGCAGCGCGATGACACCTAATTCAGGCGCCCCCCCGCATGTGCGGAGGAGGCGCCTGAAAGGGAGGGGGGGAGGTCCTTCGGACCTCCCTCCCGATCGGCGTTGCGGGGGTTAACCCAGGCACCATTTGGAAGGGCACAGCCTGCCCTTCCAAATGGTGCCTGGCATTAACCCCTGGGGAGCTGGATCGCGAATCGGCGCTGAAAAGCGCCGATTCGCGATCCTTTCCCGGAGCTGGCCGACATCTTGGATGTCGGCCAAGCCTCCGGGAACTCCCCCTGAGGACTGGCGTCATCGTGCGTAGCACGATGACGCCAGTCCTGGACTTAACCCCTAACTGCCACCAACGGTGGAGATAGGGAGTTCATTGGAACTCCCTATCTCCCGATCCGTGGCAGCTAGGGGTTAAAGTTTGGTATGGTTGGATCGGCCAGAGCATGGCCGTTCCAACGATACCAAACACTACTGTGAAAAATTTTGTCAAAAAAAAAAAAAAGGAGAAATAAAAATAAAAAAAATTATAAAAAAAAAATAAACACTTTTTTTTTCTTTTTTTTTGTTTGTTAATGCAGCAATATTGTTCCCATTTCATTTATAATGTGAACAATGATGCTGCACTAACGATTTTTGTATGCGGTGCGTTTGTTAAAAATCGCGTAATTTTCCCCAAAAAAAATGTAACGAGACCCCATCTCTAATTTTTTTAACAAGCGCACCCCATACAAAATATAACCGCAATTGCTCGCATGTTAAAATGTGAAAAAAAAACACTTTACACGTTGTAAATTATTGAAAATACATATTTTATTGCATTTTTTGTTATAATATACAGACAGGTCATGACGTATACATATAATAATGACATATTATGAATCTACCGAGTCTGACGGAAAGAACGATATATAATATGTCTGGGTCATATACTAAAATAAGCCTTCAAAACACGTTTAAACATGATGAGCAAAACCGGTAAAAATGACCTCAGCACAGAGGCGGGAAAAGCCTCAGCAGCGAAAGGGTTAAGCTCATGTCTGCTTTCTCCCCAAACGAACGCTGCTACAAGCACTCAGACACAATGAAATCAGGGTGTGGGCACTCCACGCAGCCTGACAATTTTAGCTTATTAGTGTCCCTTTACAATAATTTCAAGAACAAACTGGGAGGAGAGTCCGGAGTGAGTTTAGACAAGGGACTTGACCCAAGTGTGAGAGGGAGTGGGTTGGGGCAAAATAACGAACCTGAGTGTGGGAAGGAGTTTTTGGAAGGGACCGGACCAAAGGGAGAGAATTGCAGCTCCAAACCAAAGAGGGGGTGACGGGCAGGTTGAGGTGGTGGCACAAGACGAAGCAGAATCTGAGATTCTAACATTTAACACAGTCTGACTAAACTGTGTGCTGTTTACAAATTGATTAAACGACAGCCGATTAGTTGACAACTATTTTCATTATCGATTATTCTCATTATCGATTAGTTGTTTCAGCCCTAAAAGTAATATATTTAGCCATATATATATATTTTACTATTGTGTTCTTATGTCATTGTCAGGGTATCTGGAATTGATATTTTTCACAACACATACTGACAAATTTCTTCCTTGTTCGCTGTTCATTTAAATCACACAAATCGTAAGCTTCATTATATTTTCCAGGAACACAAGTGGAAAACATGGAGGATGAAGATGTCTCTCCGCAGAAATCAATACATAAAAAAACTGACCTTTATCAACTTCAGAAGGTCAGTTTACAGCCATCACTTACACATGCATACAGTATATTTGTTTGAATCCAATTTGTGCCACATCTGAACAGAGTTCAAAATGATTTATACATAAATGGACACTGTGAACTGGGAATTACTTCCAGTCGCACAATTTACATAACTATAAAAAGTTATTAAATAGGAAGCAAAAATGGGCTAATGAAAGTTGAACTAAAAAGAAATCCTTGCTTCTAAAAATCTCAATTCAAAGGATGATTTAGTGGTTTATGAGCTTTACCTGACTCAATTGTGCATGTTAAAACCTTTCCCTAATTTTACATTCTTTGTTTCCTAGATTTGTTTGCAAATTATTCCTTTTTTCAGTTGATATAATTTCATAATAAGACGTATGCCTTGACACATGCACATGAACCTAGGATCTTTACTGAGGTTTATTATTTATTCAGTGTGTTAATTGGTTTGGTATTACGCCCAGGTCAGTTTTTCTTCTCTTCCATACATACATGACTAATGTTTACTGCTTGTGTTCATTTTGTCTGTATGAATGGGTGAAATGAAACCCACTTGGTACTAAAGTCTTAACATTGAGACCATACTTTAATGCATATTAGGTAAAAGGAACGTGACAAATAAGTCCAGTAATACAATTAAAAGTAATCAATTTTCGAAATAGTAAATTTTTTGACCCAACTTTGTCAACTTGAATTACGGACTTCCCCTACACTCATTGTGCAAGCGTGTGAGCTAACAAGGAGATTACTCTTACACATACAATTAAGAGTAGAGAAATGCAATTACAGTCCACATATCTGTTCCTTAACTGTCTTCTGTGTCAGAGGTTTGTTCCACTGAGACTCACATTCTTGCCATCCTGGCCAGGGTAGTTTATGTGTATTGGCTTCTACCCTGGTTGCCATTACCAAATTAATGTATAAAATACTATTGGTGAGCAAAAATATGTGAAGGCCCTTAATACGGGCAGCATCATAAGGTTTGTGAGGATCCTGACACTGAGCATCAGCATATGTGGCCTGCCTTATGGTGTGTCCCTGCACAGATCTCACATGGTTTTAGCTTGATGGTGCCATTACAGAGGAGACTAAACCAGATGCAAATCAGTCTAGTACCCAGAAAGGGTGGCCAGAGCGTGCAAAGCGTGAAGTTTTGCGCAAAGCGTTAAACGTTTGCGTGCGCAAATCAACGCTGTAATTACAATCCTCGCGCATTTTGGATCCGATCAATAACGCGCGTAAACCGGATGCGCCCAAATGCTTGCGCAGTACCGTTGCGCGCAGAAATCAGTGTGCTTACTGTCATTTTTTTTTTTTTCACGCAATTCAGCCAATCAGAATTAAGAACCACAACCACAAGTCAATCTGAGCATATATGCTGCATCAATAATACATGCATGCACAACTTCTCCATTTTATTGGTTTGGGTATGTGTAGAATGTGTAACTATACTTTGCTGCATTTTTTTTGGGCTGGTGCAGGGCTCGAGTCGAGCGGGAACGCGCAGGAACGGCGTTCCCGCACTTTTCCCACAGCGGGAACGCTGCGGGAACGCAGCGTTCCCGCTGTGGCCCGAGCCCGAACGCCGCCGCCGCACATTGCCGGCGGCCGGCGTGTTTCCTGTTACAAGGGCCGGTGACAGGAGGTGGAGCCGCTCGCCTGGCTGTTTCATAGTTCCCAGGCGAGCGGCTGCACTTCCTGTCAGCGGCCACTGAAGCAGGAAGCACGCGGCCGCTGGCAGAGGAGCAGAAGCAGCAGCAAAGGTGAGCTGGGCTGGGGGCAGTATCCCTGAGACCTGGGGGGGGGCAATATAGATTGCTCGACATACAGTAAGCTCACACAGGGTTCGCAGGTTCACCCGTGGTAGACGATTACGTGCGTTTGTTGCACTGACTATGTAATATGGCATTCGGCGTAAAGGGTTTTGCCCCTCGCATTAAATGTTTATTGCACCGGTGGAAACGTTTGCACGAAGATTGTTGTTTAGGCCATTGAGTTCATGGCATAGTCAGATTTGTGCTGTTTTTTTTCAGAACTTTAACTTTACAGAATATCGGCACCAAATATCGGCTATCGGCCAGGAAAGCTGCCGATAATCTGTATCGGCCCTGAAAAAATGATATCGGTCTATCCCTATATATAAGATACTTTTACATATTTACTTTTATTTCTTGGCTTTTTCCACGTCCACCATAGGAGACACTGTGATCTAATCAATCAGTGTGCATTCTGTGGAATGCATAGAAAATGCACTGAACATGTGCGACTGAGTTTCTCCTCCTGCACTGTGAGCTGAGGGGAGGGTGGGACTGAGTGCCATTCCAAACTGCAATTCTTTCACCCCCAGCTACTGCAGAGACTGGGAAGAAATACACAGGGAGAAAAACACAGCAGAGAGAGGTACAGCAAAAAAAAAGCACACAGAGCGACAGCATGTAAAGTTAAAGAGCGAGACAGCAAGAGAAAGCATAAGAAAAGTCATAGAGAGCGCGCAAGAGAAACATTGAGAGAGTGTGCACAACAGACAGCACAAGTGTGAAAGTGAGTGACTGTGTGAGGGAGTTTGAGTGAGACAGTGAGTATGAAAACCATGATAGAGCGCAAGTGAGTGTGTCAGTGGGTGAGTGAGCGAGTCAGTGTGTGAGCGAATAATGCAATGCGTGAGTCTTGCTTTCACAGTTGAAGATGGCTATTATTAAGTTCTTCAGTGAAACTTTGATGGGTGGAGTAGTGGGGAATATTCAGGAAGTGGGGGCTGAAGAAACACCCCTAGCTGAGGAGCGTCTCCAGAGAAGATAAAATGACAGCGTTTAAAGCAAGTTTACGAATGATACGCTGTTATGCGTTTTTTAGTTCTTTTTACCTTCTGTCTCACCGTCCCAACCAGTATTGTCAGTGTATGACGGACGTCTGCAAGTTACTTCAAAGTCACTTATGATCATAATTCTGGGTTGCATCAGACTCTTCATCCATACCCTCCTGTATGCATAACTAACATATTGAAACAGGGCCGTGGGGAGGGCGAGGCGAGTGAGGCACTCGCCTCGGGCACAGTTGCAACGGGGCGCAGGGGCAGTCAGAAAGAAAATCACCTCTCTGACTGCCAGAGTGGAGCAGAGCGCAGGGGAGACAGGGCTGCTGCATGATTCACTCGCTGAGAGCAGCGAGATGGGAGACGTGCAGAAGGATGGGAAGGAGCCGGCAGAAGGTGTCTCAATCAGCTGCTGAGCGAGGCCCCTTCCGGCTGCTCCTCCCATCCTCCTGCAAGACTTCCTGTCCCCACACCACGTGGAAGGGAGGGAGCAGGGAAGAGCAGAAGCAAGAGAGCACAGCGCTACAGCCAGGGGGACACCTCTTAGGTAAGATCACCCCCCAGCTGCTCTCCTCTCAAACAGCCCCCTCCCAGCTCCCCCTCATTAGCTCTACCCCTATACGATCTCTACCCCCTCTTTAGCATCTTTCCCCCAGCTCTCTACGCCCCAGCCCCTCAAGCTCTACCCCCACATTTCTACCCCCAGCTCTCTGCCCCCAGCCCCCCCCCAGCCTTCTACCACTTATCCCTCTGGCCCCAGCCCCCTCAGCTCTCTATCTCCAGCCCCCCAGCTCTCTACCCGCACATCTCTACCCCCAGCTCTCTAGCCCCAGCACCCCAGCTCTCTATCCCTCAGCCCTCTACCCCCAAATCTCTACTTCCACATATCTACCCCCAGCCCCTGCACATCTCTACCCCCAGCCCCCCCAGCTCTTTACCCCCACATCTCTACCCCCAGCTCTCTACCCCCCAGCCCTCTACCCCATCTCTACCCCAGCTCTCTACCCCCAGCCCCCCAGATCTCTACTTCCACATATCTGCCCCATCTCTCTACCCCTCAGCCCTCTAACCCCTCAGCCCCTGATCTCTACTTCCACATCTGCCCCCCAGCTCTCTCTCTCAGCCCTCTAACCCCCAGCCCCCCCAAATCTTTACTTCCACATATCTACCCCCATCCCCCAGCACTCTACCCTCACATCTCCCCAGCCCTCTATCCCCACATCTCTACCCCCAGCCCCCCCAGCTCTCTTCCCCTCACATCTCTACCCACCAGCTCCCCCTATAAGCTCTCCTCCCCTCTCCGATTTTATGTCAAATCAGTAATTTATTTTAAATAGGATTTTTTTTTTTCTGCATCCCCCGCCATGTCCCCCGCCCCCCGCATCACGACGCGCGCAGGGAAGGGGACCCGGAAGCAGTGTGCTAGTGTACTGCAATCGGCTGGGGGACACAGCGGGAGGACATCGAGGGAACGCAGGGACAAGGTATGTCCAATCTCGAGTGTGGCTCTGGGTTACTGCTTTTGGTACTGAAAATTAACCCCGAGCCACACTCATGGTTACTGCCAGGGAGGTTAATATACATATAATAATGCTCCTCTCATTGAATAAAACACAACACTCTCATGTTCACTACCCAATCCACAACGCTCTCATGTTCAATACCTAATCCACAACACTCTCATGTTCACTACCCAATCCACAACGCTCTCATGTTCACTACCTAATCCACAACACTCTCATGTTCACTACCCAATCCACAACGCTCTCATGTTCACTACCCAATCCACAACGCTCTCATGTTCACTACCCAATCCACAACACTCTCATGTTCACTACCCAATCCACAACGCTCTCATGTTCACTACCCAATCCACAACGCTCTCCTGTTCACTACCCAATCCACAACACTCTCATGTTCACTACCTAATCCACAACGCTCTCAAGTTCACTACCCAATCCACAACGCTCTCATGTTAAATACGCAATCCACAACGCTCTCATGTTCAATACGCAATCCACAATGCTCTCATGTTCAATACGCAATCCACAACGCTCTCATGTTCAATACGCAATTCACAACGCTCTCATGTTCAATACGCAATTCACAACGCTCTCATGTTCAATACGCAATTCACAACGCTCTCATGTTCAATACGCAATTCACAACGCTCTCATGTTCACTACCCAATCCACAACGCTCTCATGTTCACTACCTAATCCACAACACTCTCATGTTCACTACCTAATCCACAACACTCTCATGTTCACTACCCAATCCACAACGCTCTCATGTTCACTACCCAATCCACAACGCTCTCATGTTCACTACCCAATCCACAACGCTCTCATGTTCACTACCCAATCCACAACGCTCTCATGTTCACTACCCAATCCACAACACTCTCATGTTCACTACCCAATCCACAACGCTCTCATGTTCACTACCCAATCCACAACGCTCTCCTGTTCACTACCCAATCCACAACGCTCTCATGTTCAATACGCAATTCACAGCGCTCTCATGTTCAATACGCAATTCACAACGCTCTCATGTTCAATACGCAATTCACAACGCTCTCATGTTCAATACCCAATCCACCACGCTCTCATGTTCACTACGCAATCGATACGCATTACTCTGAGTTTTATTACTGTGGAGCTCTGTGATACACTCATACACACCACACATTACTGTGAGTTTTATTGCTGTGGTGCTCTGATACACTCATACACACACGGTCCTCTAAAACTTCTGGGAAAAGCTTGGTCTCTGGCCCTGAGGAGCCTCTTAACTGAGCTTCACCTAAGGCCTCACCAAATCTGGAGCCGCCTCTGCTGACTAACACAGGGAAAACTAACGTTATTTAGTATTATTAATTTGTTATTTATTACCTATTTTCCTCTAAATAACCTCTAAAAATATTTTGTTTGGGGGGGGGCACAATTTTCTATTCTTGCCTCGGGTGCAAAAGGAGCTAGCTACGGCTCTGTATTGAAAAACAAAATGCATAAAGAATGTTTAAACAAACTTACTATTAGTTGTTTAATAGCCGTAGTTACTTCCCCCCCCCCCACTGTTTTAAATCCCTACAGCACCTCCTTATTTCTTTTTTTAGCAAACTATCAAATGATGAGCATAGCACAATAAACCGTCTTCTCCATGAGATAACCGATAACAATCTTTCAGTTTTTGGTTCTAGCCTTGGTTCACAAGGAACATCTGCATATGCCTTTCAAACATTCATGTGTGGGTCAGGCAGGCTTTGAATTCCCCTAAGTAAGCAAATGGAAAAGATTTGTCTCCTGCTGTCTGATCCTTCACTTTCTCGCAGACTTCATAAATAAAGCCGAGCACAGCACAGACATCTTTTGTGCCCCCTCAAGGAATTATTGCCATGAGTAAAACCACGTAGACTTATTCATTGTTCAAAATCAGATAATCCCTTTCTCATTGGCAGATGTCTATTTAAAGCAAATGTCCATTGTGTGTTTTCATAGGGTTTTTCTGGTTAAAGACAAAAAAAAGTCACATTTTATAGCTAAGCTGACTTGTGGGCCATAGGGATGCTTTTATTAGAACCTGATGTCAGGGTTTACAGATAAAGACCTGTGCGGAGTGAACGAGACACTAAAAAAATCATTTCACTGTTTTATAGACGTTATTGGAAATGAAAGAAACAAGAAGATCAAAGAAACTATCCAAGTTTGAATCTCTCCGACTTAAAGTTGTGGACTTCTTGGACAGTCTTGTAAGGTGTGTGAGATCAGCAAAATTACATAGACCCGTGCTTGTGGATACACAGAGAGAAACACATAAAGTTAGCGTTTGCAGAGCTGAAGGTTACAGACCATCCCTGGTTAAACAAAATTCCTACAATTTTTTAATTATTTTTTACCACTTGCCCTATGACCTTCTGCATTCCTAACAGCAGACTGAAGAAACTGACAGCATGGTATTAAAACAAATGATGCTATTTATATGCCTGCTGGAGACTCATTAACAAAACAGGTTGCAGGGTCATAAGTAAAAGTAGTGGCGGCTTTAACTTATTAAAGGAACACTCTACTGAAAAATAGTGTCCTTTTTTGCCCTTAAATAAATGGGCAGTGGCTATGGAAAGCCTCTGCCCGATTATTTTTCTTATTTTCAGTGAATTTACTCTTTGTCCCTTGCCGCGCACTGCTGCTCCTCTTTTGCTCAGGGACGCCCAAACCTAGAAGTCAGAGTCTTTTATGCGTAATTTGCGCTCCCAGTGCTACTTGCATGGCGTAGGGAACGCAAATTGCGCTCCGTGACCGGACTTGTGAACTGTACATACGCAAGTCCCATCGAGCCTGATGGATCCATCGCAGCCTCTCTGAGACCGCTCGCTAACTCGATTGGTCTCAGAGTTAGTGTCGACGTCACTAGTAACTGGCTGCCCGGAAATTCATATTTGCTGGCGTCACTGGGTGGGGTAGAGGAAACTCTTCCACTTCACCCAGCAAAAATGGAGGGAGGGGGGCACTCCACACATCCTAACCATTTTATAAATATAAAGTGGTCAGGATGTGTAGAGTGTTCCTTTAACTTATATTGATACAATGTCTGCTAGGGATACACCGACACCACTTTTTAAGACCGTGTACAAGTACCAATACTTTTTTAAGGTACTCACCAATACTGAGTACTGATACTTTTATTTAATGTCATGTGGCTGCTTTCCCTTTCCAAGAAGAACAGAGATTTTATATATAATATATATATATATATATATATATACACACACACCCATCGACCTATATATGTGCCTCACAGACCTCTGATGTAGAGGATGGCAGAGTGCTCTAACTGGTCTCTCCATCTTGCGAGATCCCAGAGTTCACGAGATCTCGTGAACTCTGGGATCTCGTGAGATCGTGGTTGGTGTTTCCCAAGCTAGCGGCCGGGCTGCAACCTTTGCCAGTGACTGCTCGAGGCAACAATGCCACCGGATGGGGCCTGGCTGAGGGCCGTTAGAGCACTCTGCCAGCCGTGCCTGCCCCTTGTACACCGGCCGGAAAGCCATCGCTGGCTTCCAGTATCGGGGCATCTGCACCAAGTACTCGTGCAGAACCTGGTATCGGTACAGATACTAGTATTGGTGCATCCCTAATGTCCACTATCCCCCATTGTTCATTTCTTTCTCCATCTTCCCACACTGCCCACTTGCACCCCGCTACTTCTTGTACTCTATTCACCCTCACCTAGTGTGTCACCCCTCTCCTCTTAGATTGTAAGGTCCTGAGCAGGGTTCTCTCTCCTACTGTTCTGTGCGTGTAATGTGTATGCATATTTGTTATTCTGCCTCTCCCATTGTACAGCGCTACAGAACTTGTTTGCTCTTTATAAATGCTTGGAACTGTAAATATTGAAATGTATGGCCAGACATCCCATTTACCCCTTCACAACAAGCACACACCCTGACCACACACACACCAGTCTGTGCTCACAGCAGTTTCTTTTTTCTGCTATGTTTAGGGAGAAGGGTCTATGGTCGATATTAGATGACATAGTAGAGGCAAAACGAATGATATCTTGGCTGTAAGGCACAAATGTTCATCCAGGGCTGGGTGTTTTCAGTGTTGAGGGAAATAGGGGAGAGAAGGCAACAGAAACTGCATCACTAATTTATCAGTTAATTTTGCCTCTATTTCTAAAACAAAAGAAGCTGCTGCTTTTGTGCCTTTTCAGAGCTGTCTTTACAAAGCCATATCTTGTTTCAGAGAGTATCTGGCTCCACCAGATTCCCAACCATTACACGAATCTATGTATTTCAAAGGCGCTGGCTCTATCCGCAAACATCTAAATGCTGTTCCCAGAATCGCCGTCCACACAGCACTCAACAACCCTGCCACCTACTTGAAGGTAAATACTTTTGCCAATAAAAAGTCGAATACACTTGCTCTGTTTTGCCAAGAATCTCTTATCCCATTTCTCTCACATACTGAAACCCCTGCCCTAATACACCACTGCATTCATATACATGCTGACAGTCTGCACGAGTATATACCTGCATTTCCAAATGCAAACATACTTATGCGTGACGAACCACAACGGCAAATCCTTGCACCCACACACTGATACCACGCAATAATGCACATTGGCATTAACACTGATGCATTCCTGTATTCACACAATGGTACAACTGACGAGCAGTCTTCATTTTTAAATGGACACATTGTGCAATATAAAGCTCTGCATGGACACCACAAATGGGTGTGTGTATATATATATATTTATATATCTACATATACATATACACACACCTGCTTTTAGCAGTATACCATATGCAAACGTGTATTTACACGCTGCATCATGTCCTCCATTCTTGCTCCCAGAGTATGAAATGAGGTGAGGATCGCAGCAGCATTACTTGCTTTGTAAGTAAAAACTAACAATGTCACTGCTTTAGAAAAGAAAGGGGGAAAATAGAAATCTAGCCATTTTTTTTTACACATTACATGATCCTATTTGGTGCCGATAGAAAGGCCAAACATTGACCTGTCCAATGACACCTCATTTTATCTTGTGGAGTGTATAGCATAGAGATACAGAGGTCCAAATGATCCCCACTATCCACACAGTATTGCGGCAGCTTACATTATCCATCAAACCGCGCATAACTCGGCACTGCGTCATCGCTTCCACATTTGCTGCTGGTAAGGGAGTTATCATACAGCATTGTTCAGTGTATGATTGAAAAGCGCACAATGCTGCTGCTTTAGAGCAAAACAAACTGTAAATCCCTTTTGTTTTTTACACTCAACATGATGGTTTGTGGGATTACTGGAACGGCTAATGATTATAAAGTGTTAAATAAAAGCAACTCAGGATTTATGTAGAAATGCAGAGCTCGCAAGCCACATTAAAAACACATTCCCTCAAATCGGTTGGATTCGTACATGGGGTAACCAGGGGAGCAGCAGCGACGCATCAAGGCCCCAACCTGGTTACTAACCTTACCAACTCACACACCTTTCGTATCTCCACTCACAGAAACACGCACCAGTCTCTATTATAATTGAGGTGTGATATCTTATTCTTATGGGGGCTTATCTGATTTTAATTGGGGGGTGTATCTTATTCTAAATGGGAGCTTATCTGATTCTAATTGCGGGGTGTATCTTATTCTTATTGGGGCTTATCCAATTCTAATTCGGGGGTGTATTTTATTCTAAATGGGGGGGCTTATCCAATTCTAATTCGGGGGTGTATCTTATTCTAAATGGGGGGCTTATCCAATTCTAATTCGGGGGTGTATCTTATTCTAAATGGGGGGGCTTATCCAATTCTAATTCGGGGGTGTATCTTATTCTAAATGGGGGCTTATCTGATTCTAATTGGGGGTGTATCTTATTCTTATTGGGGTTTATCCGATTCTAAATGGGGGATGGTTTATCATATTCTGGTTGGGGTTTTTTTCATTCCACTTTCATTTGTTTTCATATGTATCTCAATATTATTGTCAAAACAGTAATACTGTAGCGACTTTCACCCATTGAGACGGTATGTTTGGTAACCATCACAACACACAATGGAGAACGATCAGCAGTAGCCTTTTTTAAAATCTTTTTTTTATTTGTAGATACTTTTCAGTGGAGGGTGCTTGTCTGTGGGGGGGGGGTGAGTTGCCAGCTTCTCCACAGAGAGAGGGGGCTGAGGAGAGGAAAAGAAAAATGTGGAGAGGATCAGCAGGGTTACATAGTTATACAGGCTGAAAAAGGACGTTAAGCCTTTCACACCTCACCTGCTGCAGTTCATAAAATGAAGCAAAACACCCAGTGTAAAGCGCTCGCCAATATGCAACATATTGGGAAAAAATTCCTTCTTGACCCCAGATGGCGTCAGATTTCTCCTTGGATCAAGAAGCTTACCCACATATTAAATATTATAACCCTTAACATTTTGGTTTTCTACTCCAGGTTTTCTGTCCTGGCTATGTCCTTGCAGAGTCGTCTGCTCCCACTGCCGGGAATCTATTTAGCCCGAAAGACTGCAACATCTGAGTAGAGTAGAAGGAATAGTTGTGGTACCTCTCCCGGGACACCTTGGATTGCCACTTAGTGTGTTTGGCCTCCAGCATCTCAACAGCATAGTACAGCCTGTTAACTTGCGTCTGCAGGGTAGGAATTCGGGTACAGCTGGTTAACTTGCGTCTGCAGGGTAGGAATTCGGGTACAGCTGGTTAACTTCCGTCTGCAGGGTAGGAATTCGGGTAGACTAATGGTCGACACCATCCTCCTCCACATTAGCATGGGCTGCTGCTAGGCCCGTGCTGGCCATTGGGTACAACTGTCTTATGCCTTGTGGGACGATTGGCTGCAGTGCTGGTCAGCTGACAGACAAGCATCAAAAGACGAGTGCCGCTGGATGCAACTTCCCGGGAGCCGTTCAGGAAGTTAGTCCCTCAGCTGGCTGAGTGACCAGCTGGCTCCACCCCCTCCCTGCACTAGCCGGGAACCTCCCCCTGCAGATATCTGCTGTTCTTCATACAGGTAGAAGGAAAAGGGAGGGGGCTATTTTGTGTGTGTGTTTTATCTGCCTGCGTGTGTGTTCTGTGTGTTTGTGATTTGCCTGCGTGTGTGTTCTGTGTGTGATCTACCTACATGTGTGTGTGATTTGCCTGCATGTGTGTTGTGCGTGTGTGATTTGCCTGCATGTGTGTGTTGTGCGCGTGTGTGATGCCTGCATGTGTGTTGTGCGCGTGTGTGATGCCTGCATGTGTGTGTTCTGCGAGTGTGTGATGCCTGCATGAGTGTTTTAGAAATGTGTGCACAGGGGGAATATATGGTTTATGTAAATGGTTTATGTATATGGTCTATAAGTTTATGTAAATGTATGGCTACACGTGTGTGTGTTTCACTTACAAAAAAAAGCCGCTTTGCGTTCAATTACCCGGGACATTTTTATTTATTTATTTATTATTGAATTCTGCACTCCGACGTCGGCTCGGGACCCGCAGACTGCCGCCGCGTCATCAGCTCCCGAACCCAGGGTCTACCCCATTGGCAGGGAATCCAGGAGCAGCGCCCCATCCTGACCGCCAGTCCCAGCACAGCTCTCTCCCAACAGCCTCAGAAACAGGATAGCCTCCACCACGGCACAGGAGCGAGTCGAGCTCAGGCACAACCAGTCGTTAGGCCCCTGGTCTCCGGCAGCTCCTCGACACAGCCATCACCCGACACAAGGCACCCCTGGTGACCTCGACCTCCATGGTTGCCGCCTTGCCCTCCTCCCTTCGGCCTCCACAGCCACCGCCTCCTTGTCGACCTCCTCCTCCTTGGCCTCTTCGGCCTCCATGGCCGCCTCCTCCTCGGCAGCCTCCACGGCTGCTGCCGTTTCCACCTCGGCCTCCACAGCCGCCTCAACTGCCTCCTCGGCTGCATTCTCTTCTCTCCACGGCCGCCTCGGCCTCCACAGCCTTTTTGGCCTCCACGGCCTTTTCAGCCTCCACAGCCGTTTGTGGCCTCCACAGCCGCTTCCACGTTTTCTTCGGCCTCCACGGTCTTTTTGGCCTCCTCCGCCTTTTCGGCCTCCACGGCCACCACCGCCTCCTCCTTCTTTTTAGCCTCCACAGCCTTTTTGGCCTACTATGCCTCCACAGCCTCGATCACCTTTTCGGTCTCCACGGCCTTTTTGGCCTCCATGGCTGCCTCATCAGCCTCCATGTCCTCACCGGCCTCCATGGCCTTTTTGGTCCCCACGGCCTCATCTGCCGCCTCCACGGCCTTTTCGGCTTCCACAGCCTTTTTAGCCTCCACGGCCTTTTTGGCCTCCTCCGCTTTGGCCTTTTTTGGCCTCCTACGCCTCCACGTCCATTTTGGCCCCCTCCGCCTTTTTGGGCTCCTCCTCTGCCTCCACAGCCTTTTTGGCCCTCCTCCTCCTTTTTGACTTCCACGGCCTTTTTTCGGCCACCTCCTTCACCTTTTTGGCCTCCATGGCCTTTTTGGCCTCCTCCACAGCCTTTTCAGCCTCCGTGGCCTTTTTGGCTTCCTCCACAGCCTTTTCAGCCTCCATGGCCTTTTTGGCCTCCTCCGCGGCCTTTTTGGCCTCCGTGGACTTTTCAGCCTCCTTGGCTTTCACGGCCTTTTTGGCCTCCACGGCCGCCTCCTCTGCCTCCACGGCCTTTTTCAGCCTCCACTGCCTTATTGGCCCTCCTACTCCTCTTCGACTTGCATAGCCTTTTTGGCCTCCTCCACAGCCTTTTCAGCCTCTTCTTGGACTAATAGGCCTCCACGGCCTTTTTAGCCTCCTAGGCCTTCACGGCCTTTTCCGTCTCCACTGCCTTTTCGGCCTCCTCTTCGACTTGCATGGCCTTTTTGGCCTCCTCCTCCATGGTCTTTTTAGCCTCCGTGGTCTTTTTGACCTCCACGGCCTTTTCAGTCTCCACGGCCTTCATGGCTGCCTCTGCCTCCCATGCCTCCTTGGCCTCCCAGGCTTTCTCGGCCTCATCCTCCGCAGTAGATGTGCACCTTTGGTGGAGAGTTGGGCCAGCGCTTCTCAGTGTCCAAGATGTGGCATATGGTGTTCTAATATGGGGTATCTTATCTTCTCAAGCTTATCTTATATTAATTTTATCTAATTAGGCTGAACTTATTATCCTATACTAAGTTATTTCTATAGATTTTTATTCTGTAACTGCTCTGTATGGGCAAGGTACAGTTTAAGTTTGCTGTTTTTGTTTCTCCTTCTTTTCCTTCATCATTCTCTCTTTATCCTGTTTCAGAGATGACAGCACTGATCTTCTTGATTCCAAGCTTATGTACCATTTGTACTTCAGCTGGTTCTTTGTTTTGTAATGATGGTATTCTTCCTCCTTTTGCTTTATTTTTTCCTGTATTTCCTGAACCCTCTTGGTCTTTTCTCTTACTTGGTTTGATCTTTCCCTTAGCTTCTCCTTCTCTTCAAGCAGCTGTTTTTCATGGTTTACTATCTCCACTTGTAGCGTTTCTTCCAATTCCGTCAGTCTACTATTTTTTCCTTGTAGCTTTAGCTGAAGATCCTCTACTGCCATTGAAACCTGGATCATCTCTTGCACATATCTATTGTCTGTCAGCTTCATTAGATCTTTCATTTTCTGCTTTGCTTTGATTAGCTCTTCGTGTCTTTGTCGCAGGTTTTTTTCTGCATCTCTCATTGAGGCTTTCGCTTGTTTTCCAGCTCTATCCAATCTTATTAATTCTTCATCTTTCGCTATAACTTGATGGTAAAGTTCTCTTCCAGGCTTTCTATATCCTTTTAGTGACTGTTCCAGCTCAGCGGTTTTCTTTTTCAGCATTCCGTTCTCTTTCTCTATCGCTCTCAGTTTTCTTTCTAATTCTCCGGCTCTGCTCTTTAATTTCAGATTTATCCCGTGCGCTGCCATGCTTTCCTCACTCTTTCCAGCAATGTAGATATGTCTCCCTCTGTGCACTCTCTGCCGTCATTCTCTTTTAGAACCCTATTATGATGTCACAAAGGGATGGCATGTTTAAATCAATTGTAACTGTATCAGGTACCATGAGACAGGGATCTGTTTACACCTGTCTCCATGGTAACTGTATCAAGTAACATAGATGTGGTGGGTGTTTTCAAATGTCTCCATGGTAACGGCAGCACATGACATTGGGTGGGGATGTGTTTACATGTGTCTCAATGGTCACCATGTGAATAGTGTCAGTCCGTTGGGCCTAATATGATCTAAGGAGCAATCCAAGCATATAAATATTAGATGTTCCAGGAAAATACAAGCAAATGAGCCCTGGAATATGAATATCTATGTTTTTGTTATTTGACTCTTAGAAGTATTTTCCTTTTTAAAATATAATGATTGTTCATTACCTTCTCCCTCTTGACCTGATCACATGCACTTACATACCAGCTCCATGAACACGAGCCGCATAGCCATTTACAGAAGAAGCTGGCTAGAGTCCTTGCAGAGACTTGCCTAGTAAGGCTCGCTAAGAGCTGTTTTGCTTCAGGCAAGAGAACTCTGTGGACTATTCTTTTATCTAAGAATAAGTGGCTACAGGGAGGAGCTTAATAATAAATGTAAATGAAGAAAATACATGTTTACCACATTATTTGATTTCAGCAGAGCTATATACAATATCTATACTGTGTTACGCTATTTGGACATGTTAAATATCTATACAGTGTTACACTATTTGGACATGTTAAATATCTATACAGTGTTACACTATCTGGACATGTTAAATATCTATACAGTGTTACACTATTTGCAGAGGCGTAACTAGAAACCTCCGTGCCCCGGTGCAAGTATCCATGACCCTTGTAGTTACCCCACTGGCTGTTTGGATATATACAATATCTATACAGTGTTACACTATTTGGATATATATACAATATCTATACAGTGTTACGCTATTTGGATATATATACAATATCTATACAGTGTTACTCTATTTGGATATATATACAATATCTATACAGTGTTACACTATTTGGATAATACAAGATCTATACAGTGTTACTCTATTTGGATATATATACAATATCTATACAGTGTTACACTATTTGGATATATATACAATATCTATACAGTGTTACGCTATTTGGATATATATACAATATCTATACAGTGTTACTCTATTTGGATATATATACAATATCTATACAGTGTTACACTATTTGGATAATACAAGATCTATACAGTGTTACTCTATTTGGATATATATACAATATCTATACAGTGTTACGCTATTTGGATATATATACAATATCTATACAGTGTTACGCTATTTGGATACTGTGTTTAGTCTTGTATATATCCAAGTAGAATAACTGCAGGATGGGGAAACGCGCGTTTTGCCCCACTGGCTCATCAGGGGTGCACCCTCATCTCACTAATATCTTAGCAAGAGGGTCTTGCTGTTGATTTCTAGTTAAACACTATGGTTGGTGGTGTAAAACGGGGAGCTGCTCCCATTTGACTCATTAAATACCGCTGACCATTTTCCGCTGGTGGAAACATGTGGCAATATGGAGTGATACATTTTGATTGATGCTATTGAAACATTATATAACGTGTCTGGTAATTATAAGTACGGCCACAACCTGCGAATTGGCAAACTAAAACAATATGACATAAATAGCGGTTTCAGGTTATAATAATGCAAGATACATAACATTATCCAGCAACCCTATATTTTTATTAGAATAGATCTTTGTGGAATTATGGTTAAAAGCAACTGCTATATATATATACTATTTGAGATCGATATCACGATATGTTCCAAGGTCTCTATTGATACTTGACTAATTGGGGTTAACAATTAAATTACTCCTAGTATCACCTTTACTAGCTAGTAATCATTGTTATTAATATTTTTGGTTTCTTTTTAAAGAAGGATTTTTTAATGGATGTAATAAAGGTTTTATATTTTATTGAACAATGCACTCATGTGTTTAGTCTGCCGAGTTCGGGCTTTAGTATTCATGACAAATAGGGCTGTATTAGTCTGACACAGGAATATTGTTGAGGAATTTGCTGAGTGGAATTTGTTGTTCTTCTGTTGATGTGACCACTGTTCATAGGTTTTGAATAATTGTGTTTATTAACCCTTTGATGCTTTGTTTTCCACCTTTTAGTCCTTAGAGAGTGACACCAGCTCTCTTTCCAGTGCCTCGCCTGATATCTGCATTGCCTACAAGTTACACCTTGAGTGCGGGAGGCTGATTAACCTCTATGACTGGTTAGAGGTAGGTGCCCAGTGTCTATTTACATTTCTGTGAAGTCTCAGCTGCAAACATTTGTCATGTGGTTTTTCAAGTTTACTGGCAGCTTTCAAAGAAAATGTTCTGCATCCGTGTTGTTATGATCAAATTTGCCACTTAGCACAAAGACACAGATACAGTGGTAAACATCTGCCAGAGCTGCGGATTGTCAGGCAAGCGGTGTGCTCAGAGGAGCTGGCACTGTAAGGCGGTACAGGTGGCCGCCTAAGAGCGCAAGACCAGGAGGGTCTTTTTTTTTTTAAACTATCTGCCTGGCGCTGTGTTCCTGCTGCGCCTCCTCTAAGATGCAGCCGGTGCCCAGCGAGCTGCATTGTATCTGCCATGCCAGGTCAAAGAGCAGACAAACCTGCGATGCTGGATACAGAAGCCTGCGCTCTCTCTCCTCCTGGTCCCCTCCTCCTTGCTGGTGCCTGGCCCCCTCTGATGATGTCTAGAGGAGGGCGTTCCAAAAGAGGTCTACCTTGCCGCCCTACCCCCAGCCTCCCCAGACAGTGTGTAGTGCACCCTGGTAGGGGAGAAGGTGGAAATTGAAGTCCAGGCTGTATTGCTCTGCAGGGACTTAGTGACAGGCAGGCCTCAGAACAAAGAAAAAAAACTGCTGCTGCTTCCAAATACACTTCAAAACAGCATTTAAAAATACCAGCTCTGGCAACACAGGTATGATCACCTGGTCCTGCTGTTACCACCATGTGGGGGTGTTCTCAAGGTCAAACACCTTCTCATTGGAGTCTCCCAATATTATTCAAACAGTACTTGGTGGATAGTGGAGTTTCATTGCTGTGGAGTTCATACACATTGCGCATTACTGTGAGTTTCATTGCTGTGGAGCTCATACACACTGCGCATTACTGTGCGTTTCATTGCTGTGGTGCTCACAAATGCTAGGGGATTATCCACTCAGTGCCAGCGTTGCAAAAAGAAAAAAAAAACGCTAACTGCAATGCAATACAGATTTTTCTTGCAACAGAGGCACTTAGTGGATAACGCCCATAGGGTTACAACAATAGTTGTAGTTCATTTAAAGGAACAAAGTATTAAAAAATATGGTTCCCTTTTATAGTGTCTTCCTTTAAGTGAGCTACAACTATTGTTTATTAGGACACGAAAATAGTCATAATAATCAGTTTTTCCCCAGGCGTGAGAGTACCCCCACCTATTTTTTCAGAAAAAAAAGCACTGGGCTTACCTACAGTGAAAATGAATTGTGGAGACTCTTCTGCATATATTTTTTACTGTGTGGGCAATGGAAAGTCATTTTCCATAAAACTACGTGGTCCTGCCAGTGGTTTTATGGAATAATCACTTGGTATTGAAAGGGCAAATTGCATAACATTCTGTACGTAATAATATTCAAGGCATTATTTGGGATGGGTCCTTGCTTTTTTTATTATTTTTTTTTAGCAGAAAACAAAGGAAAGAGTTGAGAACGAGCCAGAAGCCAAATGTGCTCAGACAGTCATTATGAGCAGATTTTGCCGGTGTCCATGCTCACAGATTTACAGTTGACATGTGACATTCTTTATCAACGTACCATAGTGTGTGGATCATTCAGAGATTCTTTTTGTGTTGTCATTCTAATTACAAATAAGGGTATAAAAAGAAGACTGTACTAGAGGGACACTGCTGTACTCGTTAGCACCAGTGACTGTGGTTTAGAAAAATTAGAGCAAGAGATACAAATCATCTTATGACACTGACAGAGTCCAGGACTTTCCTTCTGAAGAGCTGTGTTATTTTCAAATACTTTTTTTTAATGGTATATCTGCATTCCTCTGTGCACATTATTATTTTTTTCCAGTTCTCCTTTATTATCTTTGTCTACAGGCATTTGCCACCGTTGTTGGTGTTGCTGAGAGTGACAGGGATCCTTCAATGCAAGTCGACGAAATGACTCAGTATCCTTTCATTTCCTTGTTCTATCTTGCCACTTCCGTGCTAGAGAAAGTACACATGCACAAACTAGTCCAGGTAGCCAAACACCTTGGGTCCTATTCCATTTCTGACACTAACATGGAGACGGTAAGCAGGAAAAGCTGTGCTTGCAGATTTACCTACTTACAAGGTAGTTGCAGGGACATTGTGTTCTATATATGTATATATATATATTCAGGTACTGTGACTGTAATCATATTATCTTTAGTTAAATCTTAAAGATATTTATGGAGGATCATGTACAAAGCTCCGTCTACAGTTGTTCATGTGGAACATCTTTGCAAATCTATCGAGAAACCTGATCAGGAAGCGGTGACTTTAGGCTGAGGTCAGACTAACGCATTTTTAATGTGCGTTTAGGCGCACTTAATCACGGCCACAGTAGCAGCAAATGACGGCAAATATACAAAGTACGGACGCACGAAAGTCCGGCCGCGCAATGCAAGTGGAAAATGAACGAATTTTTTCGAGAACGCTGAACCGCTAGTACTGACGTGTACAGGGTGCGCTGCGGCGGCGTGTGTGCGTGATTAGGAAATGTCAGACACTGCTAATGTCCGGCCAACATAACGTCCAGATGCAAAAAGTGTTTTATTGACGATCTGTAAAAAATCACGAATGAGAATGCGCATCGTATGACTGTTTTCGCGCATCCCGTGGCAAAAATACGTCAATGCGCTCGGACGCACTTTTTGATGGTCGCTGCGAATAATGCGTTCGTCTGACCCTAGCCTAAGACATATGTCTTGTAACTGTTGATAAATCTCTTTATTAGCCTGTAGGCTTTGTGACCCCTGTTTTTTTTGTTATGACATCACAAACTTGCATCTTCACAAACTGGCTTTAATCAGTTACTTTTGAGGAGGGGAGTTACAATCGATTTAAGATTAAATCACCTTTAGATATCCAGAGGTCACATACTTTTTGCAAAAGACAGTAAATGTTACATCAAGCCAAATACACAAATATACACAAAAAGCTGTTTTGCGCACTGTTCCCTACCTGGGCGGCTGTGTAAACCAGGAGTATCCAGCCCACTTCATGTATAAAACATAACAAGAAAAAAAGGTTGTCATTTGCGCTTATTCCTATGGCTCCATGTGAAACAAAACAGAGGT
This sequence comes from Leptobrachium leishanense, assembly GCA_009667805.1. Classification (NCBI taxonomy): domain Eukaryota; kingdom Metazoa; phylum Chordata; class Amphibia; order Anura; family Megophryidae; genus Leptobrachium; species Leptobrachium leishanense. The sequence goes on from CM019066.1 coordinate 185,957,673, forward strand.
TTTTAGTTTGCTTGAATGGCCATTGAAGTGTTAAGTCCACCTTCCACATCAAGGCACCTCTTTCAAGGTGCGTCCTAACCTAATGAAACTTTGAAGTTTCTAGGAAGCAACTTTTGGAAATACACAAATACATAATTTTCTTGTGCAGTTTTCCTTCAGTAGATTCTCACCAGCACTTTTTATGGCATGCTTGTAGAAATTAAAATTCTCTTCTTTTATGTTGTGCCGTGTTTGTTTTTATGACAAAAAAGGTTTATTCCTTAACTTCTTTCTCAGCGCTCGTTTCATAAGAGCTGTTTCTGAGCTGGAGTTACTGGGGTTCGTGAAGCCCACGAAGCAGAAAACTGATCACGTGGCTCGACTGTCATGGGGCGGATGTTAAATAGAGAAGAGTCAGCAATGCACACTCAGGATCATATTGTATTTTACTTTTGTAATCTTAATAAAAACAACAGAAATGATCAAATAAAGTGAAAAAAATTATTATTTTTTTAATTCTTTATTTATGAATTTAAAGAGAGGTCACATAACGACCAACAGCACAAGCAGCCTCGCAGGGCCGTCCCATCAACATTCAAGGCAAAGGTAAAGAAAGTACAACAAGGGCGGGGAGGAAACAAGAAGCCATGGGGACTCCATCTAAGAGTCAATAGGTGGGGCGGGGCACGGCGGGAAGGACAAACCAACTAGTAAACCAATAAGCTCGTTGGGCCGGCATTTCAAAAGGCATCTTTGTGAAAAACAAAAAAGTCGACGTCAGGAAGTGTCCGCATATTCTGCTGCGACATGAGCTGGCAGCTGGGGGTGGTGGGGATGGGGTAACCCAGCACAGGGGGGGGGTGGGTATGGGGCAAAAAAAAGGGGAGAAAAGAAGAAGAGGGGGGGGCGGAATCAAAAACTCGCCCACAGGAGCAGTCCAGGCTCGCAAAAAAGAAAAGAAGGGCCACGCTACCAAGTAAGGGGAGAGAGCGGGAATGGAGCAAGCACTGACCCTCAATCCGGGGGAGTGGTAACGCTGTCCGGGGCGAGTCCTGCTCCCAGGAGCACAGGCCAGGCCTCGGCCGGATCAGTAATGGCGTAGGGCAAAAATATTTTTTTATGAAAACCATCAACCACTCGTGTGAACACTCTGATACAGATGATTTTCAACCACATTGCCGTGGTAGAATGCCACCTTATGCTGAGGTAATGGCACAATGAAATGTTATGGGGCAGGGGCACAACAGAGGAGATATAACGGGAAATCAGGGAGGTGAATGTTCGGCTACAGTCTTGGTGCAGAAAAGAAGGCTTTGAGTTTTTAGAGCACAGGGCTCATTTTGCACTGGGGTGCAATTTCTATATTTGTGATGGATTGCACCTGAAAGGAAGATTGTCCACTGTGCTGGGGGACAGAATGGCTAGAAGCTTTTATACTAGTCGAAGGGGAGGGATACAGAAGCCTACATAATGGAGATAGAACAGATAGTGGATCGGTTTCAGCTCAGATTAAGGGGGATGGGTAAAGTCACATTTAATACAAGTGGGCTGTGACAATAGTAAATGTATACTTGCTAATGCAAGAAACCTTAAGAGGGGAACTAGAGGCAATAGCATATACTAAACTATATGACATAACAGGTGGAATGAAATGCATGATTAGGCCATACATTTACATGGATACACATTGTTTAGGAGGGATAGAAAATATAAAAAATGGGAGAGGAGTATGTTTGCGTGTCAACCATGATTTAAATCCAGGTGTCAAATCCTGGCAAAAAAAGTGAGGGAACTCACCCAAGAATTCCACAACCCCTATTACCTGAAGAAGAAAAAAATGTGTATGTGTCTGTGTATAAATAATTATATATATATACATCCATCCCTGAGAATCATGTATAACCAGGCACAGGCCCCCCATAATTATATATACACAGGCTGACCCCCAGAATTATACCCAGGCAGACCCCCAGAATAATATACCCAGGCAGACCCCCAGAATTATGCACAGGCTGACCCCCAGAATTATACACAGGCAGACCCCCAGAATAATATACCCAGGCAGACCCCCAGAATTATGCACAGGCTGACCCCCAGAATTATACACAGGCTGACCCCCAGAATTATACACAGGCTGACCCCCCAAAATAATATGCACACGCTGACCCCCAGAATAATATGCAGAGGCTGACCCCCAGAATAATATACCCAGGCTGACCCCCAGAATAATATGCACAGGCTGACCCCCAGAATAATATACCCAGGCTGACCCCCAGAATAATATGCACAGGCTGACCCCCAGAATAATATACCCAGGCTGACCCCCAGAATAATATGCACAGGCTGACCCCCAGAATAATATACCCAGGCTGACCCCCCAGAAGAATATGCACAGGCTGACCCCCAGAATAATATATCCAGGCTGACCCCCAGAATAATATGCACAGGCTGACCCCCAGAATAATATGCACAGGCTGACCCACAGAATAATATGCACAGGCTGACCACCCAAATAATATGCACAGGCTGACCCCCAGAATAATTACCCAGGCTGACCCCCAGTATAATATACACAGGCTAACCCCCAGAATTATACTTACCTAGCAGCTCAGACCTCCCGCGCCGCGTCTTCCGCCCTGCTCCAGCATGCTGCACGCGGCCGCCGGTGTTCCTCAGTCACCTAGCTATGACGCAGCCCTCGAGATCTCGGCTGCAGGCCACGTCACAGCCTTCACAGGGCTGGGGACAGCGGTCACGCACAGCAGGCAGGCGCTCGGGGAACGCAGACAGTCGAGGGGGCAGCTAGCGGAATGTGGTTTAACGCATTCCGCTAGCAGCCCCAGCGATAACTCGGCCGACAGCGGGAAAATGCGTTCCCGCAACGTTTCCGCTGTGGGAGAAGTGCGGGAACGGCATTCCTGCGCGACTCGAGCCCTGTTTAAATCCAAATTTTATACATCTGGTGTGTGATGAGGGAAATGTGGAACCTTATGGGTAAATAATCTGCTTGGGGCATGAACTGGAAAGTCAACTATTGGTCAGAATATGCTATAAACCACCTAATGTGAATAATAAATGATGAGGAAGAACAACTGTTAGAACAAATCAAGAAGGCTGCACATCGGGGTAACACTTTAATTATTGGAGATTTTAATTACCCGGACATAAATTTGAATAGTGAGGGGAATTCGGTTTCCGAACCTGTTAAATGATACCTTCATGTCATAACTGGTAGAAACGCCAACTAGAAAGGATACCTAAAAATCCACAGTTGGTCTGAAAGCGCAAAACAGTTTTGTATGATACAATTTTTTTCACATAAACATAGATACATGTCGTATATCTTGTAAGTATGTAAGCATCTTAAACATAAATTGTGTTGGAAATATTTATGTTTGATGATGAATCTCCTCTTGTTGCGAATAATGAGCCTCAGCGTATGAGTATTAGGGATGAACTGTTCGGGTTCGGAGTTCGGCCCGAACTTTGGCAGTTCGAAAGTTCGCGAACTTCGAACTTTTTGGCTGTGTTCGGTTCGAGTTCGGAAGAAAAAAAAGAAATTTTGAAAAAAGTATAAAAAATGCTTAAAAAATACTAAAAAATCTAGAAATAAAGCGACTCTTTACTGCAGAATATTATAAGCAACGGTTTATTAGATATTTAATTAAAAACTAATGTCTAGGTGCAAAGATTCTCACCTCTAAATTACCTTTTTTTTTTTCAAACGGCATAACAACAACAGATGTTTTAGTCTGGTCTAATCAATTTGATACATTTTATGTAGAATGAAGGTGTGGGGTGTCTGCTTCTGTTCTGAGTGAGTAATTTCCCTCCTAAAACTTCCTAATATGCTGCATTTAACTGCTGTGTGAAAAAATACAAAATTTCCTCATTGCCCGCTTTTAACAGCTAAAGCAATGTTATTTTTCACCTCAGGATTAAACATTCACAGGGTTATTCAGAGAGCGGCGAAAAGCAGGAGAATAACTGGAGAATGGAAAATTTTAGGTCAAAATAGCCAAACCAGAAAAATTCTTCCATTCATCTCACTTTCCAAATCGGCTATTTGGTCTAGATTGTTCTCTTCTCCTGCCAGTTCTCCTGGCTTTCAGCTCTCTCTCAGGGTTGTTCAGAGAAAGGTGAAAACCAGGAGAATGGCAGGAAAAGAGAACAATCTGGACCAAATAGCCGATTTGGAAAGTGAGATGAATGGAAGAATCGACCCTGAGCTGCTCCAGTGGTGGCACTCCTCCTGCATCCAGTGTCCGTTCTCCGTCAGACACTGGTCGCCGGGATGAAGTCACGGAAGCCTTTTACTGCCACTGCTGGAGGAGCTCAGGGCCGAGATGTAGGTGGGTATGTGTAACGCTCTCCCCCCCCCCCAACAAAATCCGTCACCTGGGCCTGGAGGACCACCCGAGCCCCCCCTGCTCGGCCAGCCTTCAGACTCAGACGAGCCCCTACTCTACTGGGTCCCCAGACCCAGCCGAGCCGGGGGCTCATCTGAGCCTGGAGGTCGGCCGAGCTGCCCTCTCAGCCGGGCCTCCAGGCCCTATTTCAGTGCATCCCTAATAATATTAAGGGTTATAATATTTAATATGTGGGTAAAAGCTGCTTGATCCAGGGAGAAATCTGACTGCCATCTGGGGTCAAGAAGGAATTTTTTCCCAGTATGTTGCATATTTGGCGAGCACTTCAGACTGGGTTTTTTGCCTTTCTTTGGACAACAGCAGTAGGTGATGTGTGACAGGCTGAACTCGATGGACACATGTCTTTTTTTCAGCCTGTGTGTAACTTATTTATGTGAGCCACACATAGGTAAATGTTATCTCACTGAACTTCATCATTGGATGACAAACACTACATGGCACTAATGCGCTTGATACTATTATGATAGTCTGTATCTTAGGGAGATGGGGGTGTTCAGTATGAAGATGAGCCATTATGTCTGGCTTGAATATGCTGGAAGATCAAAGTGTCATCTAAGGTGGATGTTGGCACCAAAGTAGGAGATTCTGCAACCAACCAGGTGGCTTGGGTAACATGTGCCATATCAGGCAAGGGGTCACAGAAGAACAATTTTTTTATATCATACTGTAGTTCTAGTTAAAAGGAGAAGCAGACCAAAACTGTACTCCCCTAACTAATGGACGTTTAAATCCGAATGATGGAGGTCTGAATTAGATATGTCAAGGGGCATAACAGACAGGAATTCTTTATGAAGTCATACGCAATAAAAGGAAGAAATCTGGTGACATGGTCAAAGAACGGATTACCCTAATTTTGCACCTGTTTACAACAATAAAATCCATTTAATTTCAGGTTGCTACAATCCCTAGTGAATGATTTTGCATTTAAGAACCATTGTGTCCTTCTTTTAACCCTAAATTAGTTGACAGCTACACTTTTCCATACATTGGTCTGTGGGAGATTAAGCTGCACGACAAGAGGAGCTGGTATAAGTCTTCCTATTGTGCTTTATCAATAGTTTACATTTACCCTACAAGTAATTATGCTGCTACAAAATATATTATAACTATATTAGCTTTACATTGTGCTTGCATATTCAGTTAGGCCCTTTTCATAAACGTTCTATATATTTTTGAAGGATACAACTTGTGGAATCTCCCAAGGCATGTGAATACTTATTCAAAGCACTCCTTTGCATGTGCCCAGGGATCTTCAAGATTTACTACTCTACAAGAAGAACCAGCATTTTATTTAATGGCATATCAATAGAGGGACACTATGCATTGTGACCTCGTAAATTGAGTGGTCACAGATTCCTGATTATCTCCAGCACTTTCCCTACTGCGGTGGCTGTTTGAGGACTGATTCAGCCCTTCGAGTGCAGGGGTTTAGCTTTTCCCACAAACTCAGATTAGAGAGTGCTAACCTGAGCTTCATGAATAAAGACTATCAGGGTTATTCAGAGAGAGAGGTGAAAACAAGGAGAATGGCTGGAGAATGGAAAATTCTTGGTCAAAATAGTCTAACTAGAAAAAGTCTCCCATTTATCTCACTTTCCAAATCGGCTATTTTGACCTAGAATTTTCCATTCTCCAGTCATTCTCCTGCTTTTCACCTCTCTCTGAATAACCCTGTAAGTAGCAGGGGGTTGCTATCGGCTGTCCAACAAGGAGGCCGATTTATTGATTGCAGGAAACCATGTGTTCCCATGCCTGGGGATTAAAAGGGTTGAGTATCAAACAGAAGAGCTAGTCACTCTATGGTGCCACAAAGTGAGAGCAGATTTATTATTGGAGGAAGGAGCAATGCTTCAGTGCCTCATGGAACCTTTATCAAGGAACCTTATGCTTGATAAAGGTTCCAAGAAGAACCGAACATTGCACCTTGTTCCAATAAATTAACCCGCTCTCATTTTATTACACCATGGAGTGATTGGCTCTTCTGTTTGATACTCAAGCCGTTGCGGGACTGGCTGCCTTGAATTGCCTAAAATCTTGACGTTTGAGTTTTTTAGAAGTGTGCTGTATAATTTTTCACTACAATGAGGATTAAAAGGAGACTGATATATGGTCACTATGGTGGGAATTTAGGGACTGACGTGCAGCTGATTGGGATGAAGGGGGACTGCCATCACTATTTGTCTATGCTGCTCTGTCTCTTTGTTTTCCTCTTTATTTGTATCTGCATGTGTCTCTTTTCATCTATCCATGCCCGCCACTGCTTCTGTGTTTTCTGCTCAGTCTCTATTTGTTTCTATGTTTCAAACGCAGATCAGGTCACAGGTAGACACATAGAAAAATGTCGGCAGATAAGAACCTTTCGGCCCATCTAGTCTGCCCAATTACATGGATACTTTACCTGGATTTATCTTTTGTTTAGGATAGCCTTATGCCTATCCCATGCTTGCTTAAATTCAATTACTGTTTTGGCCTCTACCACTTCAACTGGAAGACTGTTCCATGTATCCACCACCCTCTCAGTAAAATAATGCTTCCTGATGTTACTTTTAAACCTTTGCCCCTCTAATCTAAGACTATGTCCTCTTGTTTTGCTACTTTGTTTCCGTTTAAATATACTCCCTTCCTCTACCTTGTGGATTCCCTTTACGTATTTAAATGTTTCTATCATATCTCCTCTGTCTCGTCTTTTTTCCAAGCTGTACATGTTAGGCTAGGGTCAGACTGAGGCAGTGCGAACGCGCGTTCTGGCGCACTTAATCACGGCCGTAGTAGCAGCAGATGCCGGGCAATGACGGCCAATATACGAAGTACGGTCGCACAAAAGTCCGGCTGCGCAACGCAAGTGGAAAATGAACGCATTTTTTCGAGAACGTTAAACCACTAGTACTGACGTACAGAGTGCGCTGCGTCCGCTAGCGGCGTGTGTGCGTGAATTGGAGACATCAGACGCTGCTAATGTCCGGCCAACATAACGTCCAGATGCAAGAAGTGTTTTATTGATGATCCGTACAAAATCACGGATGAAACTGCGCATAGTATGACCGCTATTGCGTATTCCGTGAAAAAATACGTCCATTCTTCGAACGCACATTTTCACGGACAACGTGAAAAATGCGTTAGTCTGACCCTAGCCTTAAGATCATTAAGCCTTTCCTGGTAACTTTTCTCCTTCAAGCTGTACACCATTTTAGTAGCCCTTCTCTGAACTCTCTCTAAGATGTCTATATCCTTCTGGAGATACGGTCTCCAGTACTGCACACAGTACTCCAAGTGAGGTCTCACCAGTGCTCTGTACAGTGGCATGAGCACTTCCCTTTTCCTACTGCTAATACCTCTCCCTACACAACCAAGCATTCTGCTAGCATTTCCTGCGGCTCTATTACATTGACTACTTACCCTTAGATCCTCTGAAATAATAACCCCTAAATCCCTTTCCTCAGATGTTGAGGTTAGGACTGTATCAAATATTCTATATTCAGCCCTTGGGTTCTTGCGTCCCAGGTGCATTATCTTGCACTTATCCACATTAAAACTCAATTGCCACAACTCCGACCATTTTTTTTAGTTTACCTAAATCATTTGTCATTTGGCTGATCCCTCCAGGAACGTCAACCCTGTTGCAAATCTTTGTGTCATCAGCAAAAAGACATACTTTTCCATTAATACCTTCTGCAATATCACTAATAAAAATATTAAAGAGAATGGGTCCAAGTACTGACCCCTGAGGTACCCCACTGGTAACAAGACCTTGCGCCGAATAAACTCCATTTACCACAACCCTCTGTTTCATGTCACTCAGCTCCTGCCTAAAGCATTCAACAATATTGGAATCCAAGCTCAAAGATTGCAATGTATTGATAAGCCTTCTATGCGGAACAGTATCAAAAGCCTTACTGAAATCTAAATAAGCAATGTCTACTGCACCACCTGTGTCTATTATTTTTGTTACCCAATCAAAAAAATCAATAAGATTAGTTTGGCACGATCTCCCTGAGGTAAACCCATGTTGTTTCTGATCCTGTAATCTATATGTTTTTAGATGTTCAACAATCCTTTCCTTTAACATGGTTTCCATTAATTTCCCCACTACTGACGTAAGACTAACTGGCCTATAGTTCCCCGATTCCTCCCTACTACCCTTCTTGTAAATGGGCACAACATTTGCTAATTTCCAGTCTTCTGGGACGACTCCCGTTAACAGATTTATTTAACCAATCCTTGCTAACGGTTTTGCTATTACATCACTGAGCTCTTTTAATAATTTAGGGTGGATCCCATCAGGCCCCATTGACTTATTTGTCTTTACTTTAGACAGCGGCTGTAGAACCTCCTCCTCTGTAAACTGATATGTAAATGTCTCGTTAGTGTTTCCTCCTAAGGCTAAGGTCAGACGAGCGCAGTATTAACGTGAGTTTAGCTGCACTTAATCACGGCCGTGCTAGCAGCAAATTATGTCCAATGCCGGGCAGCATACGATGAACGGCCGCATAATTGTGCGGCCGCGCAACGCAAGTGGCAAACGAACGCATTTTTTTGAGAACGTCAAACCGCTAGTACTGACGTACAGAGTGCGCTGCGTCCGCTAGCGGCGTGTGTGCGTGATTAGGAGACGTCAGACGCTGCTCATGTCCGGCCAACATCACGTCCAGACGCAAAAAGTGTTGATATTGATGTGTATTGATAACCGTACAAAATCACGAACGAAAATGCGCATCGTATGACCACTATCGCGTATTCCGTGAAAAAATGCGTCCATTCGTTCGAACGCACTTTTTCACGGACAATAAGATAATACGCGTTCGTCTGACCCTAGCCTAACTGAGGTCCCTTTCCTTCCTTTTCTTCTGCAAAGACTGAACAAAAATATTCATTGAGGCAGTCAGCGAGACTTTTATCCTCTTCTACATACCTTCCTTCCTTTGTTTTTAATCAAACTAATCCTTGTTTTACTTTTCTTTTCACGTTTATGTATCTAAAAAATGTTTTGTCCCCCTTTTTTACTGACTGAGCTATTTTCTCTTCTGCGTGTGCTTTGGAAGCTCTTATAAATTGCTTTGCCTCTTTCTGCCTAATCTTATAGGTTTGCCTATCTTCTTCACTCTGAGTTTTTTTTATAATTTTAATACATCGACTCTGAGGCTCCTATTGCTTCTCTTTCTTGCTTTTATTAACATAGCAGCAAGTGGCAACTAGCAAGAACTTTGAAAATATGAAGCATTTATATTGAATAAAGAGAAAAACATAACAGAAGATACCATATACCTGTTATTACTAACACCCCTTCCACTCCTTTGGATCTGTCCTCTTTCCTGTTCAGTGCCCATCAAAACCAATCCACGTCCCTCCTACTTCCTCTTTCTTAGCTGCTCGGCGACTAGATAAGTATATATATTATCTCTGCTGTGATATCCCGTTTTTGACTATTGATTTAGGGATATACATACATATATGTGTTTCTACTGTTCTTTATTTATATTTGTTTAGGTTCTAGCGAGTGCCTGGCTTTAATCGCGGCGTTCGCGTTTTTTCTCCAAGTTTCCCTTTTAATCCCCCTGGTGACCGCAGTGTAACCCCGTCTGCCTGCCTCTCCGAGACGCTGCACGCGCTCGCTGGCTAGGTGGGCGGGGTGTGCCCGATAGGTCTGCGCACGCAGGGGAAATTCCGGACATTCACCCGGCTTCATCCAGCGCCATGCCTCGCGGAAAGACCCCGCAACGTGCAGCCTCCCCGGCAGAGATCTCAGCACAGTCCTCCGATGAGAGTGTGGGTGAGCAATCCCAACCTCCCGTGCTTGTGCAGGCACAGATGGCTCCTTCCTAGCCTCCCACCTTAGACCCTTACATGCAGGCATCCATTGACTCTGCTGTTTATAAAGCGGTTTCAGTTTTATCTGCAGATTTTACCCGCTCATTAAAAGATATTATGGCAGAAAATCGCCACCTTGATAACCCCCCGCCACTGGCGGATTATGACATGGGCAATACACTCACCGCGGTGAGGCCCCCCGAGCTCCCCCTGGCCACCACGGGGAAACAGTCTGTGAAAAAAGCACGGCACATGACTGGAGGGGCTGGCATCCCCGCAACACTGCCGGGACACGTGCACCCATCCCCCATTACTGCACCCCGTAAACGGGCTCCTGCATACACAACATCATCTCACTCCAAGAGATTTAAATTACCTTCTGTCTCCAACCCTGACACCGCTATTGTCCCTGCCCCGCTTCAGGACTCTATCCCTGATTCGGAGGAGGATGACACTAGCGATGTCATAGACGTTTATGCCTCTGATGAGGAGTTTACTGAAGACACCGTAGAGGTTGATACAGCAGCCCGCCCGGGCATTATCTATGACCCTTTGGGGAACCCCCTTTTCTGCCCAGAAGACCTGTCCCATCCACGGTCCGCAGATTGGTCCCCATTACCCCACGTTGAGAAGTGGGTTGATGCGCAGGTGCGAAAAGCCCTGGATAAAAATACACGAAACCGCATGAAAGCAGAATGCCCTCGCCCCACCACGAGTGGTAAAACGTGCTTAACTCCCGAAGTGGATAAGGCGTTCGTGGATTTTGTCACCCCTAAAGGCTGGACTCCCAGCAAGGGCATAGACCATGCCTTTAAGGTGTGCCAAGACAAACTACTGGACACTATGGGTCCTCTGATAAAGTTGCTGGATACAGCAGAGCGAGCCAAACTTTCCGGTGAACCCCTGGACCCGATTCAGATAACTAACTGGACCCAACGGTCTCTAATTTTTTTGGGTAATGCCAACACGGCCTTAGCTTCTGAAAGGCGTAAATGTATCTTACTTAAAATGGATCGCCAATTAACTGGTGTGGTGGATAACGAATTGGGCGCTGCGGCCAATGGTGCTTTGTTTGGGAAAACTTTCCTGAGAGATATGAATGAATATTCCGGGGCCTTCAATACCATGGAACAAGTGTCCAATTCACTTAAGAAAGTGTTCTCCGGGGTTTTTCCACGGGCCGGTGGATATCGGGGCCGAGCTACCGGCCGTGCAAAACCCTTCGCTTCAGGTCCCGCAGGAGGCAATCCCTCCACTGCAACGGCTCCCGCGCCGTCCCCGTTCTTCCCTTCCCGATCCCGACCATGGAGGGGCAGAGGATTCCGGGGTTCCAGAGGCGGTCATTCTTCCTCAACCTTCAGGCATGCAGGTACCTTTAAACCTTCTTCATCCGTCTACGACCAAAGTAGGAGGTCATTTAAAATTGTTTCACACAGCATGGTGTCACATTACGTCGGACCCTTGGGTCCTCAATACTGTTCTAGGTTTTGTTCTGGAGTTCTCTTCTCCCCCGCTCCAACTGCAGATTCCTCTCCCTCTCCCCTTTTCAGGGGACGGTCAGACGCTGGTGGAGCGGGAGATTACAGAATTATACCAAAAAGGAGCCATAGAACGGGCCCCGCGGGGACCCTCGGGCTTCCTGAGCAACCTGTTCTTGGTCCCCAAGAAGGGCGGAGGTGTTCGTCCAGTTATCAACCTCAAGGAGTTGAATGGGTCAGTGATCTATCGTCATTTCCAGATGGAGGGCATGCACATGCTCAAAGATATATTGAGACCCCGCGATTGGTTGGCAAAAGTGGATCTCAAGGATGCATACCTGACCCTCCCTATTGCCAAGGAATCACGGGATTTCCTTCAGTTCCGTTGGGGTCCCGACCTATGGCGGTTCCGTTGCCTGCCGTTCGGCCTCTCTTCGGCTCCTTGGTGCTTTACCAAGATGCTGAAACCGGTCGTAGCATGGCTACAAAAAATCAATCCTCTCTCCATCAATCCTCTCTCCAAAAATCAATCCTCTCTCCATCTCAAACCCTGGAATTTCTGGGATTCGGGGTGAACAGTGTCATGATGTCTCTCACTGTCCCTCTACCCAAGTGCCGATCTATCTTACGCGAAGTTCGGTCCCTTTTGGAGGCTCACACCCCATCCTTACGAGACCTAGCTCGCGTGATCGGTCTTCTAGCGGCCACACGGCTAGCTGTCAAACCAGCCCTGTTACATTATCGGGCCCTCCAACGCCTGAAGGCCCTTTTTCTCAGACGGGGTCTCCTCTATTCCGCTCCGATCTCTCTCTCGGGAGAGGCCAGACTGGACTTGGAATGGTGGATCCCTCACCTCCACTTCTGCAACGACAGGCCTATCCTGGTGCCACCCCGATGCTTACAATCGACTCAGACGCTTGTGGGTCAGGCTGGGGTGCTTACTGCGACGGTTCCTCCACGGGAGGTCGCTGGTCTGTGCAGGAGCGTCAACTGCACATGAACGGTCTGGAGCTCTTGGCAGGACTTTTTGCACTTCAGACTTTCCTCAAAGATCGCGTTCATCGTTCAGTCCTCCTCCGGATGGACAATTTCCCAGCAGTTCGATATATCAACTCGCTGGGCGGACCTCGCTCCCTCCTTCTGACAACAATGGCTTCCCGCCTCTGGGAGTGGTGTTTTCAGACCGGGATCGAGGTCCAAGCACAGTTCATTCCAGGAATCTCGAACCAATCCGCGGATTGGAACTCGAGACATACAGAGGACTCCGGGGATTGGCGTCTGAGCTCGGCAGCTTTCTCCGACGTGACATCCCTTTGGGGACCATTTCACGCGGATCTTTTTGCCAGCCGGCTCAATGCCCATCTTCCGATCTTCTTCAGTTGGAGGCCAGACCCACTGGCAGAGGCAACGGACGCTTTCCTTCAGGATTGGTCCGGGGCTTGCCAGTACGCCTTCCCGCCATTTCAACTGATAGCTCGCACACTGCGTCAGGTCAGGAAGCAACAGGCCCAGATTGTGATCATCACCCCCTTTTGGCAGAACCAACCTTGGTTCCCGGTACTTTTGGATCTCCTCATGGATGTTCCCCGTTTTCTCCCGACTCTCCCGGATCTCCTGAGAGACGCCTCCGGGCAACCTCACCCTCTCCTGTCACCAGGATCCAGTCGGTTATTGGCCTCACTGGTTTCGGGACGCCCGGGGGAGCCGGAGAGATTTCGGACTGAACTACTGCACTCCTACGCCAGGCGTGGGCCCCAGGTACTCGATCCTGCTACAAGTCAGCTTGGCTCACCTGGCATCATTGGTGTCTGTCAAGGGATCAAGATCCCTTCCAGGCCCCTTTGAGCTTTGTTTTGGATTTCCTTACGGAGATCTTCGATCAAGGCAAAGCTTATCGCACACTTAATGTGTATAGATCAGCTTTATCAGCTTACCACGTTGGTTTTCAGGGGACACCTTTGGGCAAACATCCGTTGGTGTGTCGTCTGCTTAAGGGTATCAGATCTGACCGTCCTCCGTTGCCTAGATATACGACTACTTGGGACGTGCATATCCTCCTTGATTTTTTGGAACAATGGCCCTCTAACAAGGATTTAACCCTACGTCAGCTTTCGGCTAAATTATTGGCCCTTCTTTGCATGATTTCTTGCAAACGGGTGGCTGATGTCAGGGCGTTAGACTTCAAAGCTCGTTCTTTCATACCAGAAGGCGTGCGCTTTGACATCTCCCGCCGTACTAAAACGTCCATTTCGTCTGCCTTTTACCCGGCCTTCCCATCGCACCCGGCTTTATGCCCGGTCCTTTGTCTTCAGGAATACGAATCTCGTACTGCCGCCCTCCGGGGCACGGAGGTTTCACCTCTCTTTATTTCATTCAAATCTCCCTTCGCTTCGGTAGGTACAACTACGCTCGCGCGCTGGCTTCGCTGGCTCTTAGAATTAGCGGGTGTAGATACCTCAATTTTTGGAGCTCATTCGGTTCGTAGCGCTGTTGCTTCTTCCGCTGTGTCGGCAGGTTGTCGGTTGGAGGACTTATTGCGATCAGCTGACTGGTCCAGAGAGTCCACCTTCCGTTCATTTTATTTCAAACCTGTTGTTCATTGGTCATCCGCAGTTGTGGGTTAGCTTTGAACAAGCAATAGGAGCCTCAGAGTCGATGTATTAAAATTATAGAATTTAGCTAAGTATGACGATAAGTTAGAATTTTAATAATAAGACTCTGAGGCGAGTATTGCCCACCTCTCCCGCCGCTATTGTGGTTTTGGTTATTTCCTGGGTCTGCGGATCCAATATCTTCCACTCTCATGTTTTTTCTTTCCTCAGCCTCATAACGGATTTCCTGGTTCCCGGTGGATTGCCCTTTGGGGTTCCCTATATACCTACACTGATCACCTCGTACAGCAAAGAAAGAGGAAGTAGGAGGGACATGGATTGGTTTTGATGGGCACTGAACAGGAAAGAGGACAGATCCAAAGGAGTGGAAGGGGTGTTAGAAGATACCATATACCTGTTATTACTGTTATGTTTTTCTCTTTATTCAATATAAATGCTTCATATTTTCAAAGTTCTTGCTAGTTGCCACTTGCTGCTATGTTAATAAAAGCAAGAAAGAGAAGCAATACTCGCCACAGAGTCTGATTATTAAAATTCTAACTTATCGTTATACTTAGCTAAATTCTATAATTATTGAATGCTATCTTTTTGTTCTTCACTATTTTGGCCACTTCTGCAGAGTACCACAGTGGTTTCTTCCCTTTTTTGTTTTTGCTAACAAGCCGAATGCAATTGCCTGTGGCCTTCAATAATGCTTCCTTTAAATAATCCCATTTCTCCTGGACTCCCTTTAAACTCCTCCAGTTTGATAATGACTCCTTCACACAAAATCTCATTTTAGAAAAATCTGTTTTTTTAAAGTCTAAAACTTTTGTTTTTGTGTGGTGCGGCTCCATCCCTGTTCTTATATTAAACCATACTGACTGGTGATCACTAGATCCCAAATTTTCACCTACAACAACGTCCGATACCAAACCTCCATTTGTGAGTATTAAATCCAATATGGCCTCTTTACGGGTCGGCTCCTCAACTACTTGTGTTAGAGATAATCCCAGTAGGGAGTTTAGAATATTTGTACTCCTGGTGCACCCAGCTGTTTTGGTTTTCCAGTTCACATCAGGAAGATTAAAGTCCCCCATGATAATAACTTCCCCCTTCATTGCCATTTTGGCTATTTCCTCAACCAGCAGATTATCTAGCTCTTCTACTTGTCCAGGGGGTCTATAGATCACACCTACACGAGCTACTGTATGATTGCCAAATGTTAGCGTAACCCAAACTGACTCTATGTTCACCTCGCTCACTTTAAGGCTGGGGTCAGACCAGCGCACTTTTAACGTGCGTTCTGGCGCACTTAATCACGGCCGCACTAGCAGCAAATGACGGGCAATGACGGCCAATATACGAAGTACGGTCGCACGAAAGTCCGGCCGCGCAACGCAAGTGGAAAATGAACGCATTTTTTCGAGAATGCAGAACCGCTAGTACTGACGTACAGAGTGCGCTGCGCATAGCGCTGTGTGTGTGTGATTTGGAGACGTCAGACCCTGCTCATGTCCAGCCAACATAACATCCAGACACCCAAAGTTTCCTGGTTTGGATCCGTAAAAAATCACGCACAAAAATGCGCATCGTATGACCGTTTTCGCATATTCCGTGAAAAAATACGTCAATGCGTTCGGACGCACTTTTTTACGTTCGCGTGTAAAAATGCTTTCGTTTGACCCTAGCCTTATTTGGTTCGTTTTTATGTTTTTCACATACAGGGCCACTCCTCCCCCTTTCCTACCTTCTCTGTCTTTTCTATATAAAGAGTACCCCGGTTTGCTTCTATAGCGTCTCTGTTTCTATTTGTACCTCTGTGTATTCATGTCTGACAGTCTCTGCTTCTGTGCTTATCTTTGGCTCTGCATCTGCCTCCATGTTTCACCATTCTTCTCTACCTTTATGTCTCTATCTGAGCCTGTTACTCTGGTTCTGCCTCCTTATCTGTGTTTCTGCAATCTCTCTGTTGGACCCTCTGTGTCTGATCCCTTTTTGCGTTTGGTTGCTTCTTGGTGTTTCCCTTTGTAACTATTTTGCGTAGTGATTTTCAGTGTGTGCCTGTCTGTGTCTTTGTTTCTGTAATTGTCGCTGTTTCAATCATGTGCAGGAGAAAAGAATCCATGAAAAGGTGTCTTGCCCAGGGCCGTGTTAGCGATAAAGATGACATTGATCTTAAAAAAACCTTGAAACATTTAAAACTAGAGCACCCCTGTGTGGTGATGAACAGTTTATCCTCTCTGTTCATTTCGTTTGCATTATTTAGCTATGAGTATCACATACACAGGCAGCTGGTGATGTCATAATGAGCAGGTTTACATCCAGGGGTCAAGTCAATAGGGGACAATTAGGAATACAGTCCCACCACAATTCTTGCAGAGGGAACTAAGTTCCCACTGTTTCCATACACTATAAATCTTGTATTCAGGTGTTCAATCATATGTTTCCCTCTTACGTTGCAATCAATATAGGATTTATCATATATTTTTGCTTAAACCCACATATATATATATAAATATATCAGATTTCAGTTTGTGTTAATTGTAAAATGATAAGTGATAATTGGGGGACAGAAATCTTGGTAAGTTCCGACACTCATTTTTTTACGACTTGACCCTTAGTTACATCACACTGTACAAGCAGCTAGATCTGGACATTGAGGCCTTCTGCTAATAAATCTAACCAGAAAAAAAATCCACTGACAACCACTGCCCAATTATATATATATATATATATATTTAGGTGATATTTACTCACCTTTTCTCCCTCACTGCATGCAGCTCCTCCTCTTCGACTTAGGGCTTTGGAACAGAAAGTCTCTGAAGGTTTTCTATGCAATTTGCGCTCCTACACAACTTGTGTAGTGTAGTAACTGTATATTCTGCAGCAATATGGACTTACGCACTTTCCATATGCAATGTCTGTAGCGCCTGCGCAGAACGAGGGGTTGGACTGCCTGGCTGATCTCACTCGCTATCATGTCTCAGAGGGTGACGTCAGCACACTCTCTGCTCAAAATCCTGGCTGCTGGTGACTAGGGATGAGCTGTTCGTTTCGATCAGTTCGGAGTTCGATTCGAACAGCGGGAGTTCGAAAGTTTGCAAACTTCGAACTTTTTGGTGTGTTTTCGAAAAAAAAAATTGAAAAAAGTATAAAAAAATACTAAACACTAGAAATAAAGAGACTCTTTACTGCAGAATATTATAAGCAACGGTTTATTAGAAATTGAATTAAAAACTAATGTCTAGGTGCAAAGATTCTCACCTCTAAATGACCTGTGCTTTCAAACGGCGTAAACAACAGGTGTTTAATTAGTGTTTGGAAATAACATGTGCTTCTAATTAGTCCGGTCTCATGAATTTGATACATTGTATGCAGACTGGAAGTGCTAAGTGTCGTGTGTGGGTCTGTGATGGCGATGTTTCCATACATCCTACAAATCCGCCACTTCACGGGCAGGTTATGGGGACCTCCTAGGCATGATATTTGAAGGAATTTTTCGTTTTTATTTTTAACCCTTATTTTATGGTAAAACTCACTGTTCCTTTAACCCTTTCACTGCTGAGGCATTTCACCGCTGTGTGCTAAGCTAATTTTTACCGCTTTCGCTCATGTTTAAATGCGATTTGAAGCCACATTTTATTATACGACCCAGACATATTATATATCGTTCTTTCCGGCAGACTCAATGTTGTTGTATTGGTAAAAGAGATGTGATGGGAGCAGTAATGAGCACAGTCTCTCCTGGCACAATCTTTATGTCACTACTATTTGCTATCTAAGAGAGCTTGTGGTTATGATGTCATCTCCTTGTGTCCCAATCAACAAACAGCATGACAGGGAGCAGTTACAACAAAGTATATGTAGACACACCGCTGCTAATAAAGTGGGAAATGGCTGGTGTAAATATTCAGAGGAGTGGGGGGGGGGGTCCAAGAAATAAAGGGATAATATGTCATTGCGAGATGAATAGAAAGAGTAATGTAGAATGTAATTCATAGGAAAAGTATCAGTAGGGGTTATTCAGAGAGAGCCGATCTGATCCCGAAATGTCACCGAACAGGGAATTTACCTGTACGGTGACATTTAGGGGCCATTCGGCTAGGTAGAGTGCAGGCAGTTCGCCAAATTTTGACAAACTACCAGAAAGTACGATGCCTGTTCGAGGGCAGTGAATCCCCCCATAGACAAGCAATGGTTAATCTATTGAGAACACTGAACAGCAGTGAAAAGTTGCCAAAGTGCCCTGATGTTCAGTGGTTTCATTCAGCAGGTTTATTCAGGCGAATCCCATAGGCTTCAATGTTAAAAATATTCCCGTTTAAATTCGATATCTAATAAACCGTTTATTTTAATCTGCAGTATAAAGTCTGCTTATAGATTTTTTTTTTTAGGATCTTTTAGGCATTTTTTGGCAAAAAAAAAAAAATGTATTTTTCTAATAGCGTTCTTTTTTCTGTACCAGACCTTTTTACTATTATTCATAGGACCTTATATGTAAATTTCAGGCATTTTCGTTGATTTTTTTTTTTTTTACCTTGTTCGTCAGCTTTTTGCGGCTGCTGGTCTGTGCTGTGTACGGCAGCTTTTTGTGGCGGTTTGAGTCATCCAAAACATTTTTTTCAAATCCCTTCCCTGCACTCCGGGGTCCCTGTGTTGAATGCCGAATTCACGGCAGGGTGGGGAACTTTGATTCCCTGAAGGGCAGGGGAATGTTCAATGGAACTAATAACCTGTGAACTGGATAGGAGATTATATACTATTAAAATGGATGGAGGGTCTTGAGTAAGGGATACCGATAGAATAATGAAGGATTGGAGGGAAAAAAGTTTGTTCAAGAACACGGCAAACATCAAAATCACAGTCTTGAAAAAGCGTACAGTGAGGCTGCAGTTTGTTCTTAATGACTTCGGGCATTGCACAAGGATATAGGAAGCCATCCTGAAACACCAATGTACTATGCCAAAAGTCATTAAGAACCAATTGTAGCCTCCCATGCGTTTACTGTATAGCGGGGACCAGTGATCTGAGGTTCTCCAGGATTGCTGCTGAAACAGAGCAGCAAGCTCTCCCAACGCAGTCACACAACGCCACTCAGATTCACACACCACAGAAATAACACTGACAACCCACAGACTTGCTTTGATTATCTCTGCACACGTCACCTTCTCTATAGAACAAGCTGCCCAGTATTTGAGGCTAGCACCTCTAGCAGATAAGATTCCTGTTTCTGACTAGGTTTATCATCAAACTACATATGTACACACAACCATAGGGTGTTTGTGCTCCCCAGCTGCTCATTGTGATAGCACGTGAGTGAGTGTGAGAGAGATCCTCCTAGCAACACAAGCTAATCATCTGCTCAATCGCAGTTTGCATTTTCATCGGTTGTGCAATGCCCCCTTAGTAAATTGCAGGTTGGCCAGTATCCTCCTAGAAAGCAAGCTGGCATCACTAGCGCCATGTGCAGATTATGGAGCTATCATCATCTAGAAGCGTGAAAGAACAGTAATATAAAGTAGACCTTTTCTTGAACTATGTTTTAGGCAGGAGCGTCAACTGCCTTATGGAGAGATGAGCGTATATAGTTTTTATACAAACACACACACACACACACACAGTCCATTAGGAGCAGCACACATTCGATGTTTATCTCCGTGCAGCTCTGATTTATATGTTGTGGTAGTGTAATTATTATTGCTATGGAGCCAATTGTGCAGCGTATCGGCTCCAACCCTTATCACTTGCCAAGTCTTTTAACACCCACCCTGCCACATTAAACTTCCCAGTTTTGTCACTTACCACCCCAGAACCATGTGACCACAGCAGCTGTCCCCCAGTCTCTGCGTAGGAGGGGATTAGGGGAAGATTAGAGGGGCAAAGGTTTAAAAGTAACATCAGGAAGCATTATTTTACTGAGAGGGTGGTGGATACATGGAACAGTCTTCCAGTAGAAGTGGTAGAGGCCAAAACAGTAATTGAATTTAAGCAAGCATGGGATAGGTATAAGGCTATCCTAAAACAAAAGATAAATCCAGGTAAAGTATCCATGTAATTGGGCAGACAGGTTCTTATCTGCCGACATTTTTCTATGTTTCTATGTTTTAGCTCATCACTGGAGCCCTGGGTCCATTTCTAGGCCAAGAAGAATGCAATTGAAACTTGGACATGACCCCAGGGATTCAGTAGAAAGCTCAAGAGGTTCCAATCAATGTAACATTTAGCCAATAAAGCCACTGGAGATTGTCCAGTCCTGGGCCGAGCCATGTCTACTTTCTCCCATTGCTGTCTCAGTAGCAACATGGCCAAGAGCAGGGCTATGTGAAGAAAGGACTTGGAAAAATCACTTTCCACACATTTCCTCGTTCTGTGGCCAGTCATTGTGTTTAAGAGTTGGATGGGGAAGAAAAAAAAAAAACCCTCAAAGACCATCTGGCCATGCCACACAGGCTGTCGAAGGAGGTGGTATGCTGTACCAAGGGCTGTAAGTTTGAAAACACTGTTTAAAGCAATTTCTTATCAATTCTTAGCTCTTTGTAATACACCATTTAGGCTACTAAAAAGAACTTGTTCAAAACATGCAGTGCCCCACTATGAAGGCACGGAGCACAAACCACCTACACCACAAGGTGAAAGGTCAAAGATACCCACCGAAGGGTTAATTTCACCATACGGTTCAATTTCGTGGCAGTTAGTCTATTCAGAAAGCTGTCAGTTTGCCACATACTGGCGAAATACAGTGCAGTTCGCCACAATTCAGTGACTGCTAAATTGCACAGAAAGGTCAGTGGAAATGTCCTGATTTTCAGTGATTGACAGGTTTAAATAGGAGGAATATGAATAATATATATATATACACACATGGGGGGGGGGGGGTAGCACTCAGCCTTAACTAAGCGTTTCAGTGCGGGTGCGTCTCAGAATAAAATACAAAACAAAAACATGGAGAGAGCACTCCAGACAAACACCTTCAAAAACCTGCAACAACAGCTCCATGCATGGGTACATAATACCAGCTTTTACCACATGATGAAAATTTCATAACTCTGAGCTTTGCTGAATAAAATGGTGGAAATTTGGTTCGCAATGAACAGCCGTGAATTGCTTAAGCCTGCCAACAGCGTCCATGTAATCCACCCTCTGGCAGGTCCTACTCTGCAAACCTAATGACTGCCCATAATGGGATAAACTCACTTACTGAGGAACAGGTCCCTTCATGGAGATATATATATATACACACACGGTTTATTCATTTTATTTTCAGCAGTCTTATTTTTTGGAACATTTAGATTTTTTTTTTAAGACAAAGTTTTTGTATAAATTTTTTATTCTGTGACAGTTTTAATCGTTTCCACGCATTTTTATTGGTTTAACCACCTACCACTGGGCCGGTACCTGGTGGTGGGGTGTAACACCGACATGGCAGACTAGTACACCCCACTGGCCGGCAGCAGTGGAACCGTTCTCTGGCCTTACACCTGCCAACTGGTGGGTGGGAGAAAAGCAGCCCATTGAAGCGGTGGTAAAAGGTTAACCACTGTTTAGAAGAGTTTGGTTTTTTTCTGCAGCTCTATATTTGGTGCACTTTTGGGGACCCCGTGGTGAATTCACCACAAGCTCGGAGAACTGGAATCGCCAAAGTGTGCAGAACAAGAAAGCACTGAAATTTGTGTTTTATTAGTAACTTTTTAGTTTCACTTGTGCCTTCAGATTATTAGAACTCCTTAGTCTGTACAGTGTACTATAGAACAATTCAAGGAATAGCAGTCTTGTTTTTGTTTTTATTTTCCAACTAAATTCCAGTACTACAAGGCAGTTAAACAATGATAGACAGAAAAAAAATGCATTAAACATTTGTTAAAGACTGAAAGAATAAATAAAACTACAAAACACAAAATCATAAATCCATTTTAACCTTTCCCCACAAAATAAGTCCTTTAATAAGCAGACATGCCCT
Organism: Leptobrachium leishanense; assembly: GCA_009667805.1. NCBI lineage: Eukaryota > Metazoa > Chordata > Amphibia > Anura > Megophryidae > Leptobrachium > Leptobrachium leishanense. Next base: position 185,979,916 of record CM019066.1, read on the forward strand.
TTTATTTTGCCTCCACGGTCAAACATGGTGGAGGTTACTTTAAAATAGTCCCAAGAATGTTTCCACTTAGAGTTGCTGGAGTTTTATTCTTCTCCTCCTCCTCCTCCTCCTCTTGCAGGATTCACAACTGCCAATCAGTCAAGCAAGATACCATCCTTAGTTGACTTACTTTTACACATCAAGCAAAGGGCATTTTTTTGAACACCAGCTTTAATCCATAAAAAAAAAAAAAAAAAAAGCCAAATTTCAATAATACAGCAAATGAGGCCACTGTTATAGTAATACAGGTAGCGTAGATCCACATCCAGGTGGCAAGGACAACAGGAGCACTCTAGAATCAGTTGCTGCATAAGAGTGGTTGCCACTGACAAAAGCTTGAAATAGCCTGTGTTCACAAGGAAGGGGATTATGGCGTTGCTGCAATTTATTTTTTTTAGACTATGACATCTTGCAGCAATCACGAGAAAAACGTCAATCCGAAAGGCAAGGGATAATTCATGAAACATCTGCAAGGAAACAAGAGATTAGTATAACAGTAACATTGTGGTTCATATTCCCGAGACACATGGGGAAAACCCTGTCATACCAGACAGCAGGGGGCAGTCATCACACCAGGTTCTTTGATGTCCATACCCCACCCTTCAAATTCCATCCATTGACCCAACAAGAGCACTGTGCTACCCCGGTGACTAAGTGTCAGAGTGCCTGCAGTCAGAGGTGAACCAATACAGCAAAGGCCTTTCCCAGTTTTCAGGGCTGAGGCAGACTACCGCTTTGATGTACATACACAGGGGGGGAGGGGATAATATTCATACCACAATGACCACTTAAAATCAACTGAAATGGTCCAGCCAGTTTAATGTGTCTACCCCTAGTCTTCCTGGCCTCATTTCCACTCTACATGGTTCTAGGTTTCACAATGTCTAAATCCAAAAAGGGATGGGGAAGATCTAATCTGGACAAGGCTTTAATCACAATGCACCAAAAGGCGCCTGCAAATTGATGAGGCATCTAGTAATCTCACAGTAAATACTGAGGCAAAATAACACTGAGGGCCTATAATACACCAGGGGAGGGAGGGACGGACAAACATTTAAGAGTAGATAACAGAATATTCATTTTTTACAGAAACACATGCTAGTGGGATGAAAGCCAAGGTGATAATATCCATATATACTTACAGCTAGCAGGCTGTTCTCCGTACCGTCGCATTATCTGGTCATGAGTGAACTTCACAAAAGCATCATATTGTTCTAAAAAAAAAAAAAAAAAAAAAAAAAAAAAGTGTACAAATTTAATACATTATGGGAGCCACGGCTCAAAATTTCAAGTCCTAAACTGTCAGGATGAACGTTACCACTTCCATCATTAGCACCACACCCACAACGTTACTTCTCTTTACATCTAGCTTGTATTAAGTACTGCATAATTCAGTAATGTTTATCGGAACTTAAAGCAGTAACACTGTAGTGGAGTCTAGCTATGCAGAAAAATAGGCCAAAGCAGAGCAGACAGAGGGGCAGCACAGGAAACGGTTTCCAGCAGGTCAATAGAGTAGAACTCTACCAGAAGGCATCAATTTTGAGAAGCCTTTACCCATATGAATTGCGTGGCAATGATTTTTACCATATAGGAGCTACACTATATATTTTTTTTTTTTATTTATTTGTGTGTGTTTGTCACGTAATCATTAAATACTCACCAGCAAGTTTTGTGGTAAGGATCTCTTCATATTCCTCACGGACTTTGTCTTCACGTTCTTTTAGAAGACGTTCACAGATTAATCCAACTTGCCTCAAGGTGAACAGTGCTTGCTCCTTTCTCATTGGCGATGCACTTGAGGTGCCTTAAAAATAAAAAGGGGAACAATAGGACTGTACGTTTTCCTATAATGATTGCGTGACAAGGATAAAGGGTATCACCTCCACGCGACAGGATAAGGTCAGATTACATATTACTGTACAGCTGAAACAATTAATAAAATCGGAGTGTACATCATAAACGGAGTTAAACATTAAAAACCTCAAACTTTTTTGGAGCCGATATGAAAAAGACGTGTCAGTTGCTTCACTCCTTATTAAAAACATAACCAGTTTGTTTTCTTTTACTTTACAGCAGTAGCATAACTACTGCATGGACCGTGGGGTACTGTCACTGAGTGGAAGAGCTGTACCACTGGTATTATTATCCTTAATTGGAGCAGGAGTCCTGTGCCATCACCCAACCATCCCTCCGGTATAGTCCCTTCCCCACACGCTCTCCAACATCAGGTCTGGTCTCTTGCTCAAACTCCCTCCCTCCCACACTCTGGTATAGTCCTTAGCCTAAACTGCCTCCCACCTCCAGTCCCCCCTCCCACTTTTTTTTTTTTTTACTTTTTTTTATAAAGTAATTTCATGAACAAAGAACACTTGCCAAACTGACCACTTTAACAGTTGTCAGGCTCTGGAGTGCCCCACCCACGCAACCCACTTTGCGTGCTGACATATCTATTCCAGTGCTTGTAGCAGCATTTGTTTGAGGGAAAGGAGAGCATGGCCTTAACTGCACATACTGCATCAATCCATGACGGACCAGGTGCTCGTGTACCTCATGTGGAAGGAGTACGTATGATGTGCTATTTGTACAGTGTACACAATTTTATGGCAGGCCAACGGAGGCGAATATTGCATTCTCTTTCTCGCTTTATTAAAACAGCAGTTTGAGAAAGAAACTTAAGAAAAACCCCAACACAGGAAGCAACTCCAACCCCTCCCGGAATAGTCCATCTCTGCATTAGCTCCTCTTTCTTGCTGCTCTGTGGACAGTTAAGTGCTTAATTCTGTTGCTCTGCCTGGTCCAACGGCTTTGTCTCTGTACCAGGCAGATTATTATTGTCATTTTCTGTATTTGTCTTCTCTTTATTAATTGCGCAATGCTTTCGGCTGGGAGTCAGGCCGGTGGGCTGATTTTCTTTTAACTCCCCTGGCTTTCTCCCCTCAGCCGCTGCACATCTTGGCTATGCCCATTTTCGCTGAGCTTTGTCCGTAAACTCTACGGAAACAGCCATTTTAAAAGCTACACTTCGTTACTACACAAACATGCCCTTCTCGAAGCCCGAATGTACCAGGTCCCTGTCCATCCCAGATTCCAATGGAGGATCGGTTTGCTGTCCCGGCCCCTCTCCCTAACCGCAGATCGCATTATGGCTACCAGGGGTCTCAGTCTCATTTTAGGAGGACGGAATCCTCCTTACTGAAGGTTTAGTCAGACAGGTGTGTGTACACACACTTACTTTATCCCCTCCTCTGTCTGGTCCTAGGTCCTCCATTAACCCCTGTGACTTCGGGCCCTATGGCACCAAATAAGACCGCCCCAACCCATCTGTGTGCTGGAGGGGCTGGCATCCCCACTCCAATGCCTGGCATTGTACATATTCCTCCCACTCCTAAACGGCATGCTCCGTCTGGGGAGCCCCACGACACCTCAGATTTAAAATTTAAAAAAAAAACAACAACTAAAATCTCCAAACACCCTATGACATTACGGCTTACCCGGAGTCCAATAAGGAAACCGCTGTGGACGAACCTGTCAAGGTTTATGCCCCATAAGGAAGATTTGAATGCTGACCTAGGCTCCTCTTACCAGAGCGCCCATCATCAGCACAAAATAGTCTATGACCCATGGGTAACCCGATGTTTAGCCCCAAGCCCCATCCACTCTCAGCTTGGTCTCCCCTACCACACGTTGCAGAGTGGGTCAACTGCAATTTCAGGACTACCCTTGACTGCGTAGAGCGGTCTACACTACACGCAGAGTGTCCCTGTCCTTCGACGGCTGGCAATGTCTGCCTCACGCCAGTGGTGGATGACCACGTCGAAAAATTTCTTGGGTGTAGAAGCTGGACAGTGAAGAGGACAATAGATCAAGCCCCCAGGGCTTGACAGGACAAGCTCCCAGGGCTTGACAGGACAAGCTCCCAGGGCTTGACAGGACAAGCTCCCAGAGGAGTCAGGCCCAATGGTCCATCTATTTGAACTTTTAGACCGTGTAAAGTTGCATAATGTTCCCCTGAATCCTGAAGAAGTGGAAGGATGTTTCCAAAGAGTGTTTATATGGCAGTGCCAGCACTGCCTTGGCAGCAGAGCGCCGTAAGGCACTCTTAAAAATTAATGTCCAATTTACAGCCCTGGCGAAAAAAAATGACCTGGGTGCAGACACTCAAGGCCTTCTATTTGGGGACCAGTTTGTGAAGGATATGGGAGCGTACGTAACCACCTTCACCAATATGAACAAAAACTAGGCCAATATCAAAAAGGTTTTCCAAACCAAATCGGGCTTTTGGCATGGCTGGCAGAGGGGGGGGGCGCGATCCGATGGCCACACAGCGACTTCAACTTTCTTTCAGGAGCCTCCCGCCCAACTGGTCACAACCCAAAGCCATTGAGTCCAGTTTTGTCAGAACATTTTTACCCTCCAGATCATGGCTTGGGCAGGGAAGTTTTCATGGCCGAGGATTTGGCAGACGGACTGTAAATGTGACGGTAAATGTGTGTCCAATCATCCCCTATTCTACTGCATTTTTTTTGAGAAAGGATTTTACCAGGAAGGTTACATTGAGCTTTCTCTCGTTTTCAAGTATGTACCGTTAGGTGTCTTGCCAAGGACACTTACTGGAGAGGTTGCTCGCTGGGATCGAACCCATGACTCCACAGGCTCTCTCCATGCAGAGCAGTGACATTACCTCTACTCCACCCAGCCGGCATTGGGGGTGAGGGGTTGGACTGACTCCCCCCACCCAACATTGGACCTCTATTACTACAGCCCATGGATCCTCAGCGCAGTGTGAGGTTCCACCGACACCCCGGGGCAGACACACATACCGAGACCCCTAGTATTCACAACACACCTTCACCACATGATTACACAGGAAGTTTCGGATCTCCTCCACAAAGGTGTGTGCGTGTGTACAAGCAACATATTTGTAGTTGCCAAGAAAGGGGGGGGGGGTGGGGAGGCCTATGGATGGTAATAAACTTGAAAGACCAAACAATATGTAGTTTAGTCAGCACTTTCAGATGGAAGACCCTCGCACTCTCAGACATAGAAACATAGAAAAATGTCGGCAGATAAGAACCTTTCGGCCCATCTAGTCTGCCCAATTACATGGATACTTGACCTGGATTTATCTTTTGTTTAGGATAGCCTTATGCCTAGCCCATGCCTGCTTAAATTCAATTACTGTTTTGGCCTCTACCACTTCTACTGGAAGACTGTTCCATGTATCCACCACCCGCTCAGTAAAATAATGCTTCCTGATGTTACTTTTAAACCTTTGCCCCTCTAATCTAAGACTATGTCCTCTTGTTTTGCTATTTTGTTTCCTTTTAAATATACTCCCTTCCTCTACCTTGTGGATTCCCTTTACGTATTTAAATGTTTCTATCATATCTCCTCTGTCTCGTCTTTTTTCCAAGCTGTACATGTTAAGATCATTAAGCCTTTCTTGGTAACTTTTCTCCTTCAAGCCATACACCATTTTAGTAGCCCTTCTCTGAACTCTATCTAAGATGTCTATATCCTTCTGGAGATAAGGTCTCCAGTACTGCACACAGTACTCCAAGTGAGGTCTCACCAGTGCTCTGTACAGTGGCATGAGCACTTCCCTTTTCCTACTGCCAATACCTCTCCCTACACAACCAAGCATTCGGCTAGCATTTCCTGCTGCTCTATTACATTGACTACTTACCCTTAGATCCTCTGAAATAATAACCCCTAAATCCCTTTCCTCAGATGTTGAGGTTAGGACTGTATCAAATATTCTATATTCAGCCCTTGGGTTTTTACGTCCCAGGTGCATTATCTTGCACTTATCCACATTAAAACTCAATTGCCACAGCTCCGACCATTTATTTAGTTTACCTAAATCATTTGTCATTTGGCTGATCCCTCCAGGAACGTCAACCCTGTTGCAAATTTTTGTGTCATGCATTATTGACGGAGGACTAGATTGTTCCTATGGACTCCCGGACTTTCCTACGTTTCCATAGGAACGACAAGACGTGTAGGTTTACTTGCCTTCCCTTTGGCCTTCAGCACCATGATGCTTCACGAAGATTGTATGTCCCATTATGGCACACCTCTGCTCAAAAAGGAGTTTTTGAGACTATCAGGGTTATTCAAAGAGAATCGAAAAGTCACCTCACGTTAGGTGACTTTTCGCCTTTCATTCGGCGATCCCATTTCAGCAACCCTGCGGTGTATTCAGCAAGCACCACAGGGCTGTCGAAGCGCAGGGAAAAGCTGCCGCAAACCCGACGAAAAGTCACTGCAAAAACCTGGCGAATGCACGCCGAAAGCCACAAAAACACCTGGATTAACCCACCGAAGACGCCGGAAAAAGCCGAGCAGGAGCCGATCACACGCAGCGCAGCCGCCGGAAAAAGCCGACACCGCAGAAGAGTGAAGTGAATAAATAAGGAAAACCATTTGCTTGAATGTTTGAAAAGTGAAACGCTGTTTGCAAAGAAACTACTGAGCGAAAATGTCTGAAATTTACATATGAGGTCCAATGAATGATAATAAAAAGGGTTGTTACAGAAAAAATAAGTAAAGTTAACCTCCCTGGCGGTATTCCCGAGTGTGACTCGGGGTTAAATTTCACTACCACGAACGGTAACCCCAAGCCACACTCGGGCTGGATGCATACTCCCCTCCTCCTGGCTCCCCTCGCTGTCCCTGCAGTGTGATCGCGGCGAGCTGCTTCCTGGATGGCTCCTTGCGAGTCACATGATGCAGGGGGGCTGGACCGCAGCAAACTTCATTCATAATACTCACTGAATACAAATGGCAAAGTTTATGAACGGCCACTAGGTGGCAGTACAGGATAAGAAATAGACCATACATCGTCTCACCCTTGCTTGCAGACAGATTTCAGTGTTTTGTTGTATTTTATTGTACATAATTTATTTGCATTATTTTGGATAATTATTTTTGGGATAATAAATTATTATGTCGTGTTTCAAACTTTATCGGACTCAGTGTATTTACTATTTGTTTTAAATTAATTAATTTTATTTATTTATAAAAGGATTTTACCTTCGAGTAAGAGTAAGAACTCTTGATTGCACGGATTTCAGTGCGTCATTCCTAATTATTACAGGCTAACTATGTACAAAAACCCTTTTTTTTTTTTTAAAGGAAACGACGCTTTTAGACACAAAATTTGGAAAAAATTAGACCGCCAGGGAGGTTAAAAAAAAAAAAATTAAAAAGGCTTAAAATATCCAAAAAAAAAAAATCTATAAATAAAGAGACTCTTTACTGCAGAATTTTATAATGAACGGTTTATTAGATATTGAATTAAAAAAAAACGGGAATATTTTAACATTGAAGCCTATGGGATTCTCCTGAATAAACCGGTTGAATGAAACCACCGAATGGCAGGGCATTAGGGGAACCTGTCACTGCTGATTTGTGTTCTCTGAATAGCCGAAGCATTGCTTCTCTATGGGGATTTCACTGCCCTCGAACAGGCAACGAATGTGCAGGCAATTCGCCAGGTTTTGGCATATTGCCTGCTCTCTGGATAGCCGAATGGCCAAGAAAGGTAACCGACACTTATTTTCAGCGTTCTGTTACCTTTCTCCAGCCATTCGGATCTCTTTGAATAACCCTGTAGGTCTCAATCCTATGTCTCCACCCGGTTTCAATGCCTGGGCTTCCTGATCAATTCAGAAAATAAAAAAATAAAAAAATTAAATTAAAATTAAAAAGATAAAAAATAAAAAAATTTGTCCTTACTCCAACTCTTCAGATTGAGTTAATGGGTCTGACGAAGTCGTAGTCAAAGACTCTCACCCCACTCCAAAGTCCGTTCTATACGAAAAGGAGGCCAAATTTATTTTTCAACCTAGCTTGAATCATAGGCATGATGTCTGCCACCAGACTTGTGATTCTCCCTGCGCCTTCATTTTACAGAGCCCTCCAGCGCTTGAAGGTCCATTTCCTCAAATCAGATAGCTCGTACACCTCTATGGTACGCCTTACAAAGCTTTGGAAGATTTCCAGGGGTAGGACTCAAGCCGTTGTGGAATGTAAAAATAAAAAAGAATTAAAATCGAATATTCCCTCCATCTCCTACGTGCCTCATAGAATCAGATGCCAGTCTTGGTTGGGGGGGGGGGCCGCTGTGGAGACAGACAGGCGGATGCTGGTTCCATCAGGAAACGGACATCAACGTGCTGGAAATGTTAGCTGCCCTCTTCAATCCTTTCTGAAGACTCCGGACCATTGTGCAGTATTGATCCGTTTGGACAATTTCCCAGCGATACGGTACATCAACGGCATGGCAGGGTCCAAAGTGGGCACAACTGACGGACATTGCGAAGAGAATGGGGGGGGGGGGTTGTCTGCTTTCAATGCGACCTCTGTCTGAGCCCAGTTCATTCCAGGCCTCTCCAACATTGTGGTGGATTGAAACTCAAGGCACCTGGTGGATGGACGCAGGGGATTGGAGTCTACATCGCTCTTCTCCAGGCTATGGCAACTGTGGGCCCCCTTCATGTCGATCCATTTGCATCCCAGTTAAATGCAAAGCTCTAGCTGTTCTTCAGTAGGCACTGGCGACAGATGCTTTTCTTCAGGAAAGGACTCTGGGTTGTGCATACGCTTTTCCTCAATTTGCCAGGATCCCGAAGGTCCTTGCGATAGTGCGATCAAGCCGTGACCGTGGGTGTTTTGGCAACTCCCTTTTGGAGGTCTCCGGCTTGGTTCCTATCCATCCTGGTGATCGATGTAAGATGCCTTCTACCTCATTCAAGGGACCCGCTTCTGAATCCGGAGGGGAATTCTTCCCCTTCTCTGCTCCTTTCCCACCAATTATCCCTGTTGGCCTGGTTGGTGTCCGGCTCAGACACATAGATAATGAACTTTCACGCATGTCTGCAGCCCTCTTGTTACAAGCTTGGGCCCCAAGCTCCAGGGGCATCTATGGCTCTGCCTGACACAAATTAAGTACTTTGGGCATTTGGAAACTTCTAGATCTCATATCTGCCCCTATAATGTTCAATTCAGGAAAGGCCTACCACACCATGAACGTGTTTAGACCGGCTAGCTCAGCAGGTCATGTATGTTTTCAGGGTGTTCCCGCGAGTTGTCATCCTTTAGTTTGTAGGATGCTCAAAAGGTGCTGGTCGTGCCTGACCCTCTAGACCCAGATACTCTTGCAACTTTTCCAGTCATGGCCAAATAACAACATACTCTCTCTGCGTCAACTCTCTGCAAAGTTGTTGATTCTTTTCTGTTTGGTCTGTGTAAACAAGTTGGTGATGTACATGCTTTGGACCATGGTGTTAGTTCGTTGGCAAACATCAAAACGCACACCAAGACTTGCATTTCCTCAGCTCCTTTCCAGATGTTCCCCGTGTCCAGTTCGCTACCTCTGGGTGTATGAATCGCATACGTCCTCTTTATGGGTTGAACAGGTTCTACCTATGATCATTTCTTTTCAATCACCTTTTCGCCCCGTTTCCTCCCCCACTCTGGCAAAATGGATTCTGCTGGTGTGGACATCGGTTTTTGGTGCTCATTCCATTAGAACTGCTGTGGCCTCTTGGGATGTTTTGCCTGGATGTCGATTAGAGGACGTGATGAGGTCAGCGGATTGGTCTAGAGACTCCACCATATGCAAGTTTTATTTCAAACCCGTGTCTCATTGGTCTGATTAGTTGTTCCATTCACTTTGAACTTGCAATATGAAGCCTTTGTTGGCCTGTCATAAAATTACAGGATTTTCTGATTTCATGACAAAGGCAAAATTTTATTAATTACAACAGAGGCGAATATTCCCTCCCTTTTCCTGTTCTGTTGGCAGTTTTCTGCGATAGAACGATGACGAGGGGTTGTCTCAGTTTCATTGTCTCTGACTCTTTTTATTCCGGTCGGTTTAGCAGTTTATGCGCCTGCGTAGCCTTAATTTTTATGACCATACCTTCGCCATTTTTCATGCCCCTGTGTTGTCCTGTGGCAATCCGTTACCGACCATTGCTCTCATGAACCCTTCATGTTCTGTGTTTCCTTCCAGCTTCCCGAGTTTCGTGAGTTCTTCGGACCTATTCCTCTCTGCATTAGGATTTGTTTCTTCTAAGTTGGTTACCTTTTGGATTTTCGCTTCACCGCCAAGAAAGAAGAGGAGCTAATGCGGAGACTGACTTATGTGGGGAGAGATGGACTATTCCAGGAGGGGTGGGAGATACCACCCTGCTTTGGGGTTTGTTGGTTATCTAAAAAGGGACATGCATGCTTTGCTAGCGTGCAATACCCTTTGAATGAGTCAGTAGTGTCATTCAGCAGGCATAAAAACCAAGTAAATATGATATTTTTCATAATAACCTGCTTTTCATTCTTAGTTTTCCACGCCGACCTCAGGAGGCATTTTAGGCTAACCAATCAGTGCCTATACCTAGGGAGAGTTTAAAAATGCACCAAGCATGTGCATCAGTTACTCCTCCTCCCTCCTGCACTGTGAGCTTAGGGGGAGGGCGGGGCTGACCTGTCACCCCCAGCTACTGCAGAGACAGAAGGAAAGAAATCCACACACACAGGGAGAAAGACGGCAGAGAGGAACAACAAAGAAAAGCAGAGACACAGCAAGAAACAGTAAAGAGAAAGACAGCGAGATAAAGCAGAGAGAGCACAAGACAAGCTACAGTGAGCGAGAGCGCGCACAAGAGACAGCACAAGAAAGAGTGATGGAGTTTCAGTGAGACAGTGAACCATAAAAGAGCACAAGTGAGCGTGTCAGTGGGTGAGTGAGTCTGTGTGTGAGGCGAGCGTGAGTGTGTGAGCGAGTCTGCGGGTGAGTTTTGCTTTCGCAGTTGCAGAGATAATATTCAGTTCCTAAGTTTCCCCAGTCTGAGGTCCTGAGCTGCACAGCTTGTGTTAGTTCATACAGTCACAGGTATTTAAACATGCGCTGGCAAGTTTTGTAGCGCTGTACAATGGGAGAGGCAGAATAACAAATGTAGAAGTCAATAGTAGAGGATAGTGGATACAGTGTTAAAACATAACTTTTATTAAGCCAGATAGACGTTTGTATTCTGGACCACTAGGGGGCCTCAGAGGACAAGAAACAGTAAAGCTCAAGCTCTGAGTGAGCTTGAAAAGAGGTAAAAACAAAACAAGTATGTCAACATTGCCTAAAGATACTGAGATACTAACGGACCTGTATTTATTAGTGCATTCACAAGAGAGCCCTATTATATTGAAGGGTCTCTTATTTCTATATGTCCCTGATCCCCCGTTAGCAGGTGGTATAAATAATGCTATAATAATGCAAGTGAAAGCCCATTTTACCCCGGGGTTCTATATACAAATTCCTATGTTGCTAGTCATTTAAAAAAAGGTAAATGAAGAAAGTGCGCCATCTAGGGTTCACCAGGTATAGGAAAGTATAGAAAACATTTATTGCCTGCCTACTCTAGCAAGATTACTGGCAGGTTACTCAGAGCTTGATCATTACTGTTTGTCCTCTGAGGCCCCCTAGTGGTCCAGAATACAAACGTCTATCTGGCTTAATAAAAGTTATGTTTTAACACTGTATCCTCCTCTACTATTGACTTCTATATATTCCTGGGTTACCCCCACATTTTTGAGTGATACCTAATGACATTTAGTGGTAGTTTAATTGACTGCAACTTATTTTTTCTTCGTTAACATCACAGGCAACTGTCACACTTGTATTTCAGAAAAACAAAATGTCCATACAAGTTAAAACACACAGAACTGTAGAAGAGAGGACCCTGCCCAAGAGCTTACAATCTAAGAGGAGAGGGATGACACACTAGGTGAGAGGAATAGCTGAATATGTGAAGTAGTGGGGTGCATAGGGGGCTGTGGGCAAGATGGAGCAAGAAATGTAGTTCATGTGAAGCTTTGATGGGCGCAATAGTGGGTGGAGTAGTGGGTGGGGAGGAGGCGGGGAATATTCAGGAAGTATGAGCTGAAGAAACACCCCTGAGGGGCGTGGTCAGAGAAGATGAAATAAACTTTTACAACTTTTGATTTATTCTAGTTTGTCTATATGTATAAAAGTGTTTAAATGTCAAAAAAAAAAAAAAACTTTCTAGACATGCATATCCCTTTAAGTTTCTCAAACTGTTTGCTGCGGTTTAATAAAGTGAGAAAGAATGCAATATTCACCGCTGGTGCCCTCAATAAAATTCTGACTTTGTCATGAAATAAGAAAATCCAGTAATTGAAATGCCTCACTGATGCCAGATTCAAGAATCCAGCACTAATATTTTCTTTCCAAAGTACTCCAAAAACACATGCCCGGAGGTTTGACGGACTCACACGGGCCCCTGGAACATTACATGTGTCATTAGAGGGCTTACGTGAGTTTCTTGTTCACAGAGCGAGCAAGTGCATGGGAAAGATACCAGATGAGATTAGACCCTTCAGTGCATCTCGTGCCCTCCGTATCAGAGAGGGCCTGATCACCACTCCATGGTGGAACGACACATGGGTGACCTGGGTCGATCACAGAAATGGTACAACCGATTGGTATGGGGTTCCCAGTCCTTTGAATTGCCCGCATGGGGTTGATACGGACAATTCATACCAGTGATAATTATGTATTGGTTGGTTAAGAGTACTACTCTTATCTATACTTTGTCATAAACCATAAAGCTAGGACTAGAACATGTCTGTGTGTGAATGTTCTGAGATAGATATCCCCATTGAGTCCCTCTCTAAAAGCAGAGGATAAGAGAGGGTATGGCAATACTGGCCTAAATGGCAGTCCTGATGAAAGATCAAGAAGTTAATAGCTACTTACCAGGTATACTTGGCCCAGAAGAGAGGAACGGGGTATGTTGCCCATCAGTGGAACAGCAAGACTCTGTTGGGTGAAGACTGTTCTCTAAATGTCTCCTCTTTTGCATGCGTTTATATTCCTGTTTTATATTATGCAGAATTTGTTCTGAGAGGAAAAATAAAAAAAATAAAAAAGATACCCATGTCTTAGATAACACACAATAGAAACAACATCAATAAGTTAACTACGTGTGATACTTATATGATCTGTCCCTGGAAAAATATTGAGGACCTTCAAGAGATATCCTCTGCCTCTTAAGACACAGCATGTTATTCACTAATCACCAGTGCAATTGTGACAAACACCAGAATTTCAGAAAAGGAGCTCCTGCAGTGCTTTGGGTTTAACTTGCCAAGACCCCGTGTTTGTTGGTGTTGCAGCACAGGTGACTTTCACCAGGGTTTGCAACTTACAGAAACACTAGTGTTTTTTTTTTTTTTTAATAACCCCATGGTTATAGTAGATGCTTACAAAGTTTGGAAAATGGCAGGTGAGCATTTCCAGGAGAGCAGCCGCAATATAGTGACCTGGACGTAAGATGCTGCACTTTAGTAGTTACGACAAGCACTGTAGAATGTTAACATTGATATCAGGAGTTTAGATGTGCAGGAGCAAAGAACTTTAAACTGTGCAGCAACACGGAAGTGATGACTGTGTTCGTCTGACACTAGCCTAATGTCATTTGTAGCATTGATTTGTGACCAATAGAGACCAACACACGAAGTGCGCATGCACCACGCATGTGGGAATGGACGCCATTTAGGCCTCAATGTAAAAGCGCTACGACGGACAACCAGAGTGCAGTGTCTGCGTAGTGGCCTGTGTGCATGATGAAGCGACGTCACATGCAGCGCATTTGCAACGTCCATCACGTTGACGCTCAGAAGTTTTTTTGGTCCGGCTGACTGTACTTTACGGTCATTTAATTTTGATTCCCATATATCCCTGTTTTGTTCTACATTCGTCAAAAAAAAAAAAAAAAAAAAAAAAACAGACTGTGTGGTGTCTACAGTATCTTCCATCAGTACGTATGTCCGTTATGCACACACAGAGTTCGCTCAGACTGCATTCGTCTGACAATAGCCTAAGGCTGGGGGTCAGACGAGTGCACTTTTTGCGTCCGTCTGACCGCACTGTTTTCTGTCCGTTGTAGCTTTTCAAAGGAGTCAATAGAGAACAACACACGAAACACGTGCGCACATTTTCACGCACGGGCAAGGCATGTTGCAACGGACGCCAAGATGGCATCGACGTGAAAAAGCTACACGGACGTAGAGAAACCCCGACATACAGCTTTTTTTTCTTCTTTTTCTCAACATCAGTCAAAACTGACGGATATAAAGTGCATCTGTTACTGGGCGCTATGAGTGCGCTCGTCTGACCCCAGCCTAAGAATCAGACTACAGAGCACATGGTTTTCTAAAGACCACGCATCTATGAAAGGGACTTATTGACAGACTATCCAATGCATTGGATGTACCTGGTATCGCTAAACCAAGGCTTGACAAGTTCATAACAAATGAGAGACAGGAAAAATCCATGAGCCATTTAATTTTTAAGCCAGATGTTTCATGTACAGAGTGTCACAGAACAAACACACTATTTATCAGAAAGTGGCTACCTAGAATTGTCACCCCAGCTCTATGCAGACCTGAATGAGTGCAGAAATGTGCAACACCCCAATTCTTTGGTCTGTGACTGCACAGACTAAACTTATTTTAGCTTTAAAAACTGTTAATGAGGCAAAATATAAAGTCTATAAAAAAGGTCCATTACACAAGATGCTCCAAAATGAGAGAAACGGTCAGTCGACGTGACAAAATTAAAAATGTCCAAAATGACCTTCAGGCTACGTGTATAACGGTGTATATGAAGTATACGTTAAGTTTTTGCTTCAACTTTGGACCCAAGAACTCGTGAAGAAAGAAAAAAAAAAAATTCTGGTCCAAGGAATTTCAGATAAGGGATATACAACCTGCAAAAGGGGACCACAACTGAAAAAGTACATTTATAACTGCATTTCTAAACAGACAGGCAAAAAGACACATAAACACATGTCAGCAAGATTATGGTGAGAGGAAGTTATTCTTTCCAACTGCACAAACGTGACAGCCACCATGACGCGTCACCTTCATCACTGTGCAAGAAGCTACTCATGTAATTAGGAAACCCCCCCCCCCCCACTTCTGTCTATATAGTCAGAGTCATGATTTCATTACTGACCTGCATGAGCGTATTAAGCCTTTTTCTGCAGCAAAGCAAGAGCAGTATACATGTATAAAATCAGTATATATAAAAAAACGTGCCCTTAGAACAGGGACGTCAAACTCCAGCTCCCAGATGTTTTTGGCTTAAATTCCCAAAATTCCTTGAAAACAAGTCAGAATCATGGGAGATTTAGCCAAATAACATCTGGGAGGCCGGAGTTTGACTTTCCTGACTTAGCGGTCAGTGAAAAATCACCATCACTGAAGAGCACGTGTCAAAGCCATTGGGCAGAATTTAAATAGTGGTTGTCTGGGACACACAGATAATATCTAAATATTAGATTAGTATACTGTGTGGGACTAGACCCCCCCCCCCCTAGCACAAACACCAGCTGACAGAATTTTACCTCTGCTTCTTACATTTCTGAATTCTATATAATAAAATTATCTCTCAGATCCATAACGTTAGATGGCCCACCCTATACCAACCTTGATTTAGTGGAAGTCTATGGCGCTGCCAAGTTTGTAACTTAACCAGAGCTGTTGTAAAGTTGGACCAGGACCCATAGTTGGCTGGTAAGTGTTCATATGTCCCACATTGGACAATACTAAATGGCTAGAAGTCATGGAATCCCCCCTCCAAAGCCTAAATTAAAACGGCTTGTTTTCAGCCCTATCTTTAGGTCTACAGGGTCACTGACGAAATCCAGTTAAGAACCCATAAACCTGGCCAGAAATGCTCACCATCTAAAAATAAGAATTCAGCGAGCATGTAAAATGTCTATCATTAGGGTATTGTGCGTAATCACGCGTAGACTGCCAAACCTGCCCATACATGGCTCACGACACACTACTTCTCAATGTAAAAGGCAGGCTGCCAGAGGTTTGGGATATTTCCAAGTAGTATACATTCAATCAATATGTGGCATAGAGCTATGGACCCGTCTGATCCGGGAAAGCATGTGACTAAACAGACTAGAAAAATAAATCTACCAGAGCAGCGGCAGAGCCATTCACTAAAGACGAGGTAGACAATTCCACATGTTTCAGAACTACATCTCTCATGAAGCTCAACCACTCATCAGGTTTGCAGATCCATAGTTCCAAAACATCTGGGAGGGCCAAGTTTCCTAATCCCATTTACTAAAGTGATGCTCCAGGCACCATAACCTTGTCCATGTCTCTATAGTGTAAGCCCACTTCCTACACTGACTGTACAATATCCAACCCGAGTAGCACCACAGAAGCTGTAAATTATGAAGCTCTGAATCAAGTCATTCTACACAGATCAACTTACAACAGAACTGTGTATGGCTCCTTAGTTTTAGTGGAGCCACCATTACCGTTATACATAGGACACCCTTTGGGTGCCCCATTGGGCTTTGCTCAGCCAGTATGGATGCAAGCCAGCTCACACTGGGACAGTCTTCCAGGGCTACGATTTGCACTGTATAGGATAAGCAAAGGGGGATCAGCCAGTGCATTTTCATTATGACGCATCAGATTGGCCGAACACTTACCACCTACGACAGGAAGATGGCAACAAGTCAGGGATGAGAGCACAGAGGGAGACCCCAGCACTTTATAAACTAGATCCAAAACTGTATATATGGCCAATTTAAATTTTAAAAAAAATGTTTTTTTTTTTTTACATATACAAATTGTTATTTGGCTTTAATGCCATTTTAAAACATTTCAAGCACAACAACCACCTATGTAAATATGTTGTCATGCAATGGGATCCCCATTGTCTTCTTCAGTACACTCCTGTGCCTTCGAGTCTATACCAGCACTGAGGATTATGGGAAAGTAATGGGTCACCTAGCCAGGGACTTGACAAATCCAGGAGTCACGTCAACCAGCGGCTCCTAGCATTTAAATCTGACTCCTAAATGTTTGAGGTTTCTAAAATGGATTTACCATGAACTAATGGTCAGAGAATGAATTGGCAATAAACGCGTTTTAGTAAGGTTTCCACATGGTGGATGATCCTCTCTATGGTAAAGAAAAACCCATTCATTCACAACATTCAGACAAGTGCAGGACACTCTCCAAGAGGTGGGCCTATCATTGTCAAAGTCTACAAATCAAGAAGACTTCGGGAGAACAAATACATAAGGGTTTGCCACCGGGTGCAACTCATTCATAAGCCTGAAGAATAGAAAAGCCAGATTAGACTTTGCAAAAAAAACAAAAAAAAAAAACATAAAAAAAAAAACACGAGTTCTGGAAAAGCATTCTTTGGATGGAAGAAACCAAGATTAATCTGTACCAGAATGGCTGGAAGAAGTGTGGAGAAGGCTTGGAACAACTCATGATCCAAAGCACACAACATCATCTGTAAAATATGGTGGAGGCCGTGTGATGGCATGGGCATGCACGGCTTCCAGTGGCACTGGGTCATTTTGTGTTTATGATGATATGACAGAAGCAGCCGGATGAATTCAGCAGTGTTTAAAGATATACTGTCACTCCAGATTCAGCCAATGCCGCAAAGTTGATTGGACGGCGCTTCACGGTACAGATGAATGAGGATTCAAAACACACGGGAAAAGCAACCCAGGAGTTTATGAAGGAAAAAGAAGTCGAATATTCTGCAATGGCCGAGTCAATCTCCTGATCTCAACCCAATTGAGCTACATTTCCCTTGCTGAAGGCAAAACTAAAAAGGCAGAAAGACCCACCAACAAAGAACTGAAGAAGCTGCTTCTATGGCCCCACCATTCCCAAACCACTGGCACTCATTATCCTGCTATCTAGTAAAAATTGGAGCGATATAAATTATGACAATAATAAAGACAGCTGCAGTTAGAGCCTGGCAAAGCATCAGAAAGGAGGAAACCAACAGGGTTATTCAGAGAGCGTGAAAAGCTGGAGAATGAAAAATTCTAGGTCAAAATAGCCGATTTGGAAAGTGAGATGAAAGGGAGAATTTTTCTGGTTTGGCTATTCTGACCTAGAATTTTTCATTCTCCAGTCATTCTCCTGCTTTTCACCGCTCTCTGAATAACCCTGTAAGTCTTTGATAATGGCCATGGGTTCCAGACTTCAGGCAGTCATTGCCAGTAAAGAATTCTTGAAATATAAAAAAAAATAAAAAAAAAAAATGAACATTTAGGATTATATTCATTTGTCCAATTACATTTGAGACCCTGCAAATGGGGGACTGTGTATAAAATGGTGGCAGTTCCTAAAATTTGTACTTTATATTTATGTTCA
Organism: Leptobrachium leishanense; assembly: GCA_009667805.1. NCBI lineage: Eukaryota > Metazoa > Chordata > Amphibia > Anura > Megophryidae > Leptobrachium > Leptobrachium leishanense. The sequence goes on from CM019066.1 coordinate 185,998,198, forward strand.
ACCCCTTGAATTAAAGCTGAAAGTCTGCTCTTCAAATTGATTTGGATTATTTTGTTGTAATTTTATTCTGGTGGCATGCAGAGTCAAAAGTATGCAAACTATGCCCGTGTCCAAATATATATGATCCCCAACTACTTAATATATGGCTTCTAAAAAGCAATTACAGTTCCTTCCTGACTCCCAACTTCAATATGTCCAGCCATGGTTAAGAATTATTATTGTAATTTGATGAATAAACATACTTCAGCAGAACCCTGAAAATCTGACCTTTTTACACTCGTTATAAATTTTAGTTTCCACTTTTCAGAATGCTGTCAAAACCAGCTGATGTAAGATTGCACATGCACTGAATACAAAGTCACTGGCTGCGACCACAGTGACTCCATCCTTTAGTGAATTGGGTAAACAGCCTCCTACAAGACCCATAGAAAAGAAAAAGGGTTTTCAAATGCCAAACAGCCTAAACCCTTGCAGCAGCACCACCAAAACCAAAAGGCTTTATATAAGGCCAGGGTCAGACGAGCGCACTAGGTGCACCTCCCGGCACCCATTGCGACGCTTCGAAGGGGCCGGTTACACGCTGTAGCGTGCACAGGAATTGCGTGCTCTACAAGCGGACGTGCAGAAAGCCTCCCCGGTCAAAACGCTAGACATAAATTGATTGGATGGGTCTGCAAAGCGTGAACCTCCATGGGGGGGGGGGGGGGGAGGAGGGAATAGAGCCTTGAAGCGCTGAGCACACTAACTGCGCTCAGTGAGGTGGCCAGACAGGCGTCAGAGTGGAAGGACGTCCACTCACACGGACGTTCCTTCCGCTCTCAAAGACACTTGTCTGACCCCGTCTGCAGGAAGGCCCGGGTCAAGGCAATATAAAGTCAGCAACTGACAGCATCATGGTCTGGACCTGTAAATACTGCATTACTTTATTCTGCTGAAATGTCTGTCCTACAGCAGGCAGACAAGTGCTGCATTCACCAGAAATGCACATGTAGATAAAAATAAAAAAAACAAAAAAATAAAAAATGGATATGCTGGTCAGGGTTATTTTATAAAGTTCACGAATTCATACGGATCTTTAACACAGAAGACAGAACTTAAACCACATGTGTCAACAGTCACCAAATCTATAGGTTACACAGCTGTCTAAATATCAGAACTAAAACTAGCCTCTCCAGAAAATGGATCACACAGTGCTGGGCCCGATTGCCAAAAATAACCAATAGCAAAAGTCCATCTCAGCCAGAGCTCAGACACAATAACATTACAGATATGCAACATGCTCTCCCATGTGTTTCAATGAGGGAGCAATAAAGGGCTGGCATAACCCAGCCCCTGTCAGTATGATGAGAAAACGTACAGCAAACATATGAGCCATTAGGAGCCAATTAAGTGCGATCTAAACATTAGAGTCAGATGATCAAGAAGCCCATGGCTACTTGGCACCCGATTTTGCTACGCCATGTGTTAAGCCCCATTTTTATCTACTCATTTCATATATTTGCCTATAATCAAACACCTATAAGCACTTGCATCCATTTAATGCACACCGCATCCTTTCCCGTGACATGCACTCTAGCACAGGGCATTCTGAACAGGGACAAAATATAAAATAGAGCTGAACTTACTCTGAAAGCCTCATTAAAAATACCATCTACTCACATGCACTGACAGCCTATTTATACTGTACATTAGTGACCTGATCACAAGTAGGTAGCAGCACTCTAAAGAACGAAATGACTCTAGGACTAGACTTGCCATCTCTGGCTGAGCACTTGGTTAAAGTGCTGTATAAGAGGCGTCACACGAGCATACTGTACTGCTTTTTTTTTTTACGTACCCACTTTGACGGAAGATACTGTGAGTACTGCATAAAGTGCGTCCGTAACGTCAGTCTCCACGGCCTAGGATAATACAAGGCAGCATTGTTTCTGCATCCATTTAGGTTTTTCACAATGTTATTTTTGCGTCCGTGGCTTTATGCTTTGGCCGTCTGAACAAGTGCACAGGTGCTTTGTGTGGTGTGTTTAATTGACTCCTTTATAAAAGCTACGACGGACAGCAAACAGTACGGCCAGACAGACGCAAAATGTTTGCTCTTGTGCCACCAGCCTTAGGCTGCGGTCTCGAGCGTTTGAGAGCAAAAGGAACGTCTGCGAGAGTGGACGTTCCTTCCACTCTGACGCCCATGTGGCCACCTCGCTGAGCGCAGATAGTGCATTCAGCGCGACAAAGTGCAATCCTCCTATGGGGGATCGTGCTTTGTAGTCCCATCCTACATCAGTCACAGCTTTTTGATGGGGAGGCTGAAATCATGACCGGTGGTAACGCGCACAACTAGTGCACACGCTACACTGTGTGGCCCTCCCCATCGAGCCGTCACAATGCTGCGACGGACACAGGGGAGAGCGGTAACACGGATGCACTCTGTGCGCCCACAGCCCCAACAGGACAGCTATCCTACAGACAGGGCTGTCTTTTCCTTGTGTATCATTTAAGTCTCACGTTTGTGCTTCCCCACTGCAGAATTTGCTGGTGCCATATAAATGACCAATCTCCAGGGACCAGGCAGGCACCGGCTTCTAGAAGCCTTCCCACAAATATCCCATCACTCTACATACAATATACTGCTCAGCATCTAAGACTGATCACAACCTGCCACGCTCTGCTGTGAGAAGATCCAGTGAAACGCGAGCAAATCTGCCCCCTTTAAAAACGAAAGTATACCGTTTAAAAAATGCAAACTCAGAAAGAAACTCCACCCCTGTCCTGCGTATCACCAGAAACACAGGGATCCACAAAGGAACAAACACAGCATCAATATATCAATGGAAACAGGAAGGGGGGGGGTCCACAGGGACAAACACTGCACCAGTATCACTGGTAATGGGGGTCAGCTAAGGATAGACAGCACCCCCTACAAAAAACGCAATCAGGCAAAGTGTCAGCGCAGCAAGCAGTTTGCTGCTCCACAGGGCCGCCTTGTCACCTATTAAAAAGGAGAATGTATAGATCCCAACCCCAAGAAAGCAATTATGAATTAGTCACAGGGGAGTGCATGGCCATTACCTCTGGTGACGCTCATGAGGCCTATTGCCACAACCTCCTAGGTGATGTTTCCTGAGAATCACACCTATACATCTCCGGTTATCACAAGAGTGAGGGCTTTACGCACAGAGAGAAATATATATATATATCCCAAATAGAGCCCTTTTCCCTGTGCCGAGACACACACCAGTCCGTTCATTTTACATTATTCCCAAACCTACACTTATGAACGGCAGATGTCTGCGCTTCCTAAACACCAGATGCTCAGACACAGGTAAAAATAAAAAGGAGCTATACACACACACACGAGCAGGCCTGGTGATATATATATATATATATATGTATAATATATAAATATTATACACAGAGACAGCAGTTTGCTCTCTGCTCTCCCAATCAATGCCTGGTGCCCCCTCCCCCCACCACCTCCATCAATCACACAGCACAAGGACTTGGACAATGACACTGGAAGGAGGAGAAAACCCTGAGCTTCCCAAGAGCAGCTCCAACACACAGACTGGGAGTGTAACCTCTGTGACCCCTAAACCACTGGGGTAAATTAGGAGGGGGGGGGGGGAGATCTAAACCCCCTGACAAGAGTCAGGTCCAGAGGCAGCATTATCTCCTTCCAATCAACTACATGAACAAAGAGTCAGACAGACAAACGGACAGCACACAGCTGGAGCCAGCACTAGCCATGGGCTACTAGAGTTTGGATTATGTTATACAGACTTTTTTGCTAAATCAGCTATAAAGTGCCCTTACTGGCAGCCAACTTTAAGCCTGACCTAAAGAAAAATTAAAATACACCTATACACTAGAGACTTATCCATAGCCACCCTCACAAGAAGGTCACATATACAGAGGAGATACACAGACATGCAGAAGTTTACACAGGCCAATCCATTTAAATACACACTGTGATGCAGATACACACACACACAGGCCAGCTCTCCATAGCCCTGACACACAGTGGAGCCCCTGCAGGGTGGGGCGGCTGTATGCCGCACTGTGCTAGGAGTTGCAGTCTGTGGCATCACGTGCAGGGCAACTCCCATCATGCCCCCCTCCCTCCGCAACCATTATCTGACACAATGGCGGGGCCCTCCGCCAGTACCCGTAGCCCTCCCCACCCGCAACCCCGGATTCCCCGCGCTGCCCCACCTGCCGTGAGCCGGGATGAGACCTCTCCGAAGGGGGATGGCTCCAGGCGGAGGTATTTCTGTGGCGAGGGGCCCCCGGGGGACAGGGGCGCGCACCGCCTCCTCTTGGGAGAAGCCGCCGGGCTGTGCAGGGGGTCGAAGTCGATAGTCCTTTTAAGCGTGGCCCCGCAAGCCATGTCCGGGGTGACAGGAGGCAGACGGTTAACGGAGGTTTCTGTAGCTCAGCCGGGTGCGTCCCGCCGCTCCCCTTTCCGTGTGTCCCCGGGCTGCTGGCTCCCCGGGCCGCCTGGCACCGCTGTAGACTCTCCGTGGGGTAGTGTGGCGCTTCTACCGTGAGGATGGCGGCGGATACCGCGTGCTGGGTCCGATGCGCCGTGAGTTTACCAGGAGCTCCTTCCCAGACGCCGAACTCCAATATGGCGTCAATAACAACGCAACTGATTCATTCTGTGCGAGAGCTGTGTGGTGGTAGGCTGTGCGCGGGGAGCAATGGGAAACAGAGTTCACGGCGCCTACTGCGTCCGTTGGAAATGGGCGGCAGCGGACTATATGTCCCAGCACGCACCGCTCTCGAGAAAGCCACTTCCTGTTCTGAATTTAAATCCCACCAGTGGCTCGGTGTGGGTGAAGGAGGTTAGAGGAGTGCAAGGGCTGCTCGCTTTGTGTTTCTTGGGACTCATCGTGAGAACAGAGACAACACAGCTTTCCTGATCATTTGGGAAATACGCACAACCCTGTGACTGTGCAGCCCTAAAGTGGAAGAAGGTGAAAACCTCCCCAATGGAGTGAAAACCTCCCCACTTACACCATTTGACAGACTTTTGCATTATTGTTCTGTAAAACTGATGGTTAAACATTAAACAGATTCTGCTTTGGGCCTAATGTTTAAGATTGCTATTGTTCACAATCAGGGTTTCGTTTAACCCTTTCACTGCTGAGGCTTTTCACACCTCTGTGCTGAGATTATTTTTACCCGTTTCGAAGGCTTATTTTATTATATGACCCAGACATATTATATATCGTTCTTTCCGGCAGACTCGGCAGATTCATAATATATCATTATTATATGTATACGTCATGTCCTGTCTGTATATTATAACAAAAAATGCAATAAAATTAGAATTTTCAATAATTTACAATGTGTAAAGTGTTTTTTTTTCACATTTTAACATGCGAGCAATTGCGGTTATATTTTCTATGGGTTGTGCTTGTTAAAAAAATTAGAAATGGGGTCTCGTTACATTTTTTTGGGGGAAAAATACACGATTTTTAACAAACGCACCCATACAAAAATCGTTAGTGCAGCATCATTGTTCACATTATAATTGAAATGGGAACAATATTGCTGCATTAACAAAAAAAAAACTTGTTTATTTGTTTAATAATTTTTTTAAATATATATTTTTTATTAACTTTTACATGGCCATGTTTGGTATCGTTGGAAAGGCCATGCTCTGGCCGATCCAACAATACCAAACATTAACCACTAGCTGCCACGGATCAGGAGATAGGGGCTTCATTGGAACCCCATATCTCCACCATTGGTGGCAACTAGGGGTTAACTCCAGGACTGACGCTATGCGCGATGACGCCAGTCGTCAGGGGGAGTTCCCGGGAAGCTTGGCAGACATCCAAGATGTCGGCCAGCTCCGGGAGAGGATCACGATTTGGCACCGAATCGTGATCCGGCACCCAAGGGGTTAAAGTCAGGCACGGTTTGGAAGGGCAGGCTTTGCTCTTCCAAATCGTGCCTGGCTTTGATCGCTGGCCCCCGGCGATCGGGAGGGAGAGCGTTCCGAAGGACCTCACCCCCCTCCCTTTCGGGCACCTCCTCCGCACTCGCGGGGGGGCGCCTACAATAGATGTCATCGCGCCGCCTCAATGACATCTATCGGTGCCCGCGGCGGTCCCGGATGCTGGGCTGACATCAAGGATGTCAGTCCGCACTGGGGTGCACAGCGATCGGCCAGAATCTGGCCGATCGCTGGCTGCAAAGGGAGGACGCGCTGAGCTTCCTGCGGGATAGCGGGTCCTCCGCAGCAAAGTCGTTAAAGCACTATCATATACAAATTACACACCACATACTGCCAAGATGTAGTTTGCCAAAATATTTCCATGCTATAGATTTTCACCGGTTTCAGCAAAATCAGATGCTTTCTGAGTAATCCCTATGAGATATCTCTGCCCTCTTTCTGTCATATAGTGGAAAAAGAAATTCATGCTAACAATCTGTGCTGAATATATAACATTCTTATTTCTGTGGGAGTACACTTAATTGATTTATTATATTGGTTATATCTATAGTAGTCTATCATTTCATCCCAGCACCACATCTAGAATTAATGTCACATTGCAATTGGATATTTATAAACAATACGCCCTTGTAATATTCTAGTTGGCCTCCATCTCTCCCAGCTCGCCCCCCTACAATTCTAAACACCTCCGCCAGGCTCATCCACCTCACCAGTCACTCTGTCTCTGCCGCTCCCCTCTGCGAGTCCCATCACTGGCTCCCCATCCACTGCAGAATTAAAATTCTAAATTCTTACCCTGACCTACAAAGCTCTCACTAGCTCAGCTCCCCACTACCTGTCCTCATTAATCACCAAATACACCCCAGCCCACAACCCAAGATCAAACCGTGACCTGCGCCTGGCTTCCCCCCGCATCACCTCTTCCCATGATAGACTGCAGGATTTTTCACATGCAGCCCCCATTCTCTGGAATGCTCTCCCTCGTATGGTCAAACTTTCCCCTAGTTTCTCTTCCTTCAAACGTCCCCTTAAGACATTCTTATTTAGGGAAGCCCACCTTGCAGTCCATGACTCTCACCTTGCAGTCCTCTCCTCCTGTTTCCACCCCCAACCCTTCTAGATTGTGAGGTCCCACGGGAATAGGGCCCTCGTTTCCTTCTGTACTGGTTTGTCACAATGTTGTTCAATGTATTATAACTAGGGATGCACGATACCACTTTTTTAAGACCGAGTACCGATACTTTTTTTTTTGAAAATAATTTTTATTGGATTTTCAGTAATACAACAATAAGGCACTCATGAAAGCACATAGAGCGGTGCATAATCTCAGGGAATCAGGAACAAGATTAGATTTATTGAGGAAAACTGAACCTGTTTTCTTTCCCTGAGGCATAACGGTACCTCGAGAGAGCCTGCAAATTATACATAGTAACAACTTTATTAACAGCAGAAATAATACCAAAAAGAAGAGAAAAAATAATAATAAAAATAAATAAATAAATAAATAAAAATAAAAAAAAAACAACAACTTTAAATTAAGGTCTCAGTGTCCCACATTACTATACTCGATTACGTCATAGTCTGCGACGTAACCCAAGGATCCCAAATCTTTGTGCATTGTTGGAGCGTGTCATGTAATTGTGCTGTTAGGCGTTCCATTTTATATAAAAACCACACTTTCGCAGCTATCTCCGGTAGTGAGGGAAGGTCTCGTTTCCAGGATCGGGCTATACAAATGCAGGTTGAAGTACAAATACGGTGTGTCAGTCGAAGAGAGGGACGCAATAGACCATGTCGTCTAGACGGACTATTGAGTAGAGCCAGAGCGGGATCAGGAGATACTGCAAGACCCAAGGCACGGGAGAGCATAGCAAAAACTGAAGACCACAGGACAGTTACCAGCCCACACTCCCACCACATGTGATAAAACGAACCTCGTTGACCACAGCCTCTAGAACACAAGCCAGTGAGTGTGGGATATATTTTCTGTAGTCGGGCCGGGTCTAGGTACCACCTGGAGAGTACCTTGTAACAATTCTCTTTGATCAAAGTACATGTCGTTATCCCCATCGAGGACTCCGTTATCGCCTCCCATTCCTCCCGGGAAAATTGGCGACCCAGGTCTAGTTCCCATTGGTGTTGGTACGAGCACGGGCTCTCGAGAGACGGGCGGAGGAGAAGACTATACAATTGGGATATTGCTCCCGAAGTGCTTGAACCTCTCGCTACTAGGCTTTCAAATGAGGTCACTACAGGGGTGCCCATATTTAAGCGGCTACTTACAAAATGTCGAATCTGAGAGTATCGGTGAAACTCCCTTAATGGGATGTCATGTGATTCTCTAAAATATTCCCACCGAGGGAATTTCCCCTGCAGCAGCACCGCTCCCAATGTCGTAAAGCCCTTCCTGTGCCACCAGTCAAATGCTCGTCCCTCCTCCCCATTCCACGGGGGAAAGAGCGGGTTATCTTTTAAGGGAAGCAGCCCAGATGTAGTGGTGGTTAAAGACATGCGAAATTTAACCTTAGCCCATATAGACAATGTGTGAGCAGTGGTGGGTAATATGTGAGCCCGTTCAGTCACCGAGAGATGCCTCCAGGGTAAGTGTGAGAGACATGAGGGGGCAATGCAGTCATTCTCTATGTCAACCCAACAGACCTTGCCCCTTCCCGAGGACCATTGTAGAAGTTGTGTCAGTTGCGCCGACTTATAATAAAGGGTCAGGTCCGGGACCGCAAGGCCCCCATGTATTCTAGGGCGGCGTAATATCAGTCTGGAAACTCTCGACTTCTTTCCTTGCCATACATAACGGTAAAAGGCTGACTGGAGGTCGTGTAAGATCGTCAATGGCAAGGGGACCGGTAAGGTGCGAAAAAGGTACAGAAGTTTCGGAAGTGCCGTCATTTTAAGCGCATAAATTCGGCCCATCCAGGAGATGGAGTAAGAGGACCACTGCCTTAGTAGGGATTTAATGTGTTTAATCATGTCTGGATAGTTATAGGTATAGAGCTGAGATATGTGTGCAGTTAGATAGACCCCCAGGTATTGGAGTCGGTGTGGGCACCAGCGGAAGGTGAATGAGTCTCGTAAGTGTGTAACAACCTCCTGGGGTAATGAAATATTTAACGCTTCAGATTTGGCGATATTAATTTTATATCCAGAGAGGGCGCCAAAGGAAGAGAGGCAGCTGTACAGGTTCGGTAGTGAAATAAGGGGCCGGGTTATCGTAAGTAGGACATCGTCAGCGAAAAGGCTCAGTTTATAAGTCTTGTCTCCCACTGCTATACCCGATATATCTGGGTGACATCGTATCTGCTCCGCCAGGGGTTCAAGGCAAAGGGCAAACAGAAGCGGGGAAAGGGGGCACCCCTGACGAGTGCCGTTTAAGATGTCAAATGGTCTTGATCTCCCTCCCATAGTCGTGACAGATGCCGTTGGTGTCGTATATAGCGCACGAATACCCCCAATCATCTCGTCTCCCACCCCAAATCTCCTCAAGACCTCCCACAAATATGTCCAGTCCACTCGGTCAAAGGCCTTCTCGGCGTCGAGGGAAAGCAGTAATGACGGTTGTTTGGTGGCATGCGCTATGGAGAGTAGATTCACCGTACGGCGAATATTATCTGAGGCTCCGCGAGATCGGATAAAACCAACCTGATCAGGGTGTACCAGTGATGGGAGATAGCGGCTCATTCGCGTCGCCAGGACCTTTGCGTAGATTTTCATATCTACATTCAAAAGCGATATTGGGCGGTAGCTAGCGCAAGTTGAGGGATCTTTCCCTTCTTTGGGGATCACCACTATGGTGGTGGCCAACAGTTCCTTAGGTGGATTTCTGCCTGCTATGAAGCCATTATACATATTTGCTAGGAGGGGGGCTAATTGAGTTCGGAATTTCTTATAATATAAGGGGCTAAATCCGTCCGGGCCTGGGGCTTTAGATGTCCGGAGTTCTTTCATAAATGGGAGGATCTCCTCTGCTGTAATTGGGGTCCCCAGAGCTGCCGCCTGCCTTTGAGTCAACGAACGTAATGGTAATTGTTCCAAAAATGATCTAATCTTTTGTTGTTTCTGGCCGTTAAGTGGGGCTGTTGTGCCATCATACAATTTAGAATAATAACGCGCAAATTCTTCGGCTATTTCTAACGGGGCTACTGCCGGAGAGGATCCTGACCTCTGGATTTTGGCTATGGAGTTGCGCTTACGCAGAGCGCGCAGTTTGCGAGCTAGCATTGCATCTGGTTTGTTACCCTTTTCAAAAAATAGCTGTCCAACTCTACGAAGGTCACCCAGAGCCCTCTCCGTCTGCAGAGAATTCAATTCCCCTCTGGTAGTCACTATTCTGTTCCATATCACCGGGTCGGGTTGGGCTTTGTGCGTCTTCTCTAAATTTGCAAGGGTAGTAGTCAGTTCTGTCATTTGGGCGCGTAATTGTTTATAGTGTGTCGCTTGTAGGCCTATGAGCCGACCTCTTAGGACTGCCTTATGAGTTGTCCACAGCAGGTCTGGGAGGTAATGAGCGGGGTCATTATCCAGGACAAAGTTTGCCAAGGCTGAGTCCATTTCAGCTATGATTTCAGGTTTCAGTAACAGGGCGTCAGGGAGACGCCAGGGAGGGCGGGGAGATCCCCTAGCCCCATCTGCCAATACCACGCTTAGTGGGGCATGGTCCGACCAGGTGATCTCATGTATCTTGGCAGATAACACCTCCCTCGCCGCCCGTTGGGGAACAAAGACAAAGTCAATTCTCGTATATGTTACGTTCGGGTGGGAGTAAAACGTGTAGTCCCTTGTCGTGGGATGTAAGAGGCGCCATGCGTCTACTAATTGTGTTTGCTGCAAAAAATCTTTAAGGAGTGGGCGGTTAGGATGAGAGTCAGACTGAGTGGGGATAGTAGATCTATCTAAGGCCAGGTCAAGGATGGAATTAAAGTCGCCTCCGATAATCACTTCCCCCCCTGGAAAGGGTTCTAGCAAAGTCGAGAGCCGGACATAAAAGGCAGGGTCCCTGGTGTTAGGGGCGTAGACGTTAAGGAGAGAAATTGGCCTGTTGTCAATAGTGCCCTGAAGAAAAAGAAACCTCCCCTCCCTATCCGACACTTTTCTGCGAAGTACAAAATTAACCCGGGAGTGGAAAAAAATAGAGGTTCCCCGGTGTTTCGTATGGGCACAGGCATGGTAATGCAGCGGGAATCTCTTATCAAAAAATCTGGGGGATTTACCCTGCGCGAAGTGTGTTTCCTGGAGGAGGAGAATGTCCGCACCCACAGACACATAGGATCTCATCGCCTTACGTCGTTTCATTGGATTATTAAATCCTTTTACGTTATGCGATATTATATGTAGCGGCATTTATGGAAAGTGTATAGGGGAGGCCTCAGTGGGCGAATATACTCTGACACATTGAGGCTAGACATATTAATGAAAACATGAGATATTGACAATGGTATTAAGAATCCTAGAGCAGACATGCGGTATAAGAGATCACATTCAATAACAAATGACCACAGTTTACCTGACCCTTTGAGACCTTGATCAAAAAAAGGAAAAAAGGAAAAAGTGAAAAAGTAAAACCAGGGAATACTAAATCCGCCTGCCAAAAGAGAGTAAAAAAAAAAGGTAAAAAAAGGAAAAATAAAAAGCAAAAAGGAAAGCACAAAAGACATAAGAACTCGGATTGAAAAAAAGTACAATCCGACTAGGATCCCAACCAGGAGGGAAACAGTCTCGGCTTCCAACCTTCCCCCGAAGATGTCCCCTTCGGGGGAGAGACCGAGAAGGGCGCCCAGAGCCCTGGGCGGAGGGGTGGTCTTCGACATCCACCAAGTGGTGTGAACCAGATCTCGTTCGGATCCCATCAGAGGTCCATCATCCCAAGAAGGCTGTGGTGTTGTTTGAAAGAGAAAGAAACTTAGACAAGTTCCGAGTCCGAGAATATTACAGATTCAGCAGAGACCCTGCAGCCTCGGGTATGCCTCCGGTGGTAAAATGTAAAGACGGCATTCATGGTGGAGGGGGTGGCGAGGGACGAGGCCGTCTTTCTTTTGGCGAGGCCTGCGACCATTCGGTCTCCATTCGCTGCGATGAAAAGGGTCCCCCTCGTGGTGGAGAGGATCGCGCGTCTGCTAGGCCCAGCGCCAGGAGAAACCGGTCAGCCCTCTGCAGATCTTCCAGAATGTGCGTGGTGCCGTGGTGGGATACCACAAGCTTAAACGGGAATCCCCATCGATATCTGATGTTATTCGCAATCAGGAGGTCCGTAACAGGTTTAAAGGAGCGGCGATTTTGTAGAGTAATTGGAGAGAGATCAATAAACAGTTTCGGCATAACGTTGTCAATGGACGGAGTTTGCGTTCTGGCAGCTGCAACCACCGCATCTTTCACCCCATAATAATGAAATCTAGCAATAATATCTCTAGGTCGCTCTCCCGGTCGTGGCCTGGGTCGCAAGGCTCTATGAACCCTGTCAAACAAGCAATGTTCTGGGGGTGTATCAGGCAAGAGACTGAGCAGGTACCTGTGCATAAAGTCCTGTAAGTCAGTAACGTCTTCTGGAACCCCTCTGAGGCGTATATTATTCCGACGGGATCTGTTATCCTGATCCTCCTGAGCACGCTGGAGTTGGTGGACTTCTTCAGTGAGAACCTCCAGATGCTGGGCCATTTCGTTATAAGCTTTGGCTGAGTTATCGTTTGCCCTTTCTAGAGCGTCTGTTCGTGCTCCACCGCATCAATCTCGGCCCTCACTGCCGCTAGCCCCTCCTGTATGTCTCGCTTAATGTCTGCTCGGAACGTGGAGAGCAACCCCTCTATATCCCCACGTGTAGCTGGGCCGCTGTCTGGTGAGCGCGGGGTGGCGGCCGCCATCTTAGGGGAGGCAGAGGGTTCCCTGCTTGGCGTGCGGTCTCCAAATAGAGCGGGCAGGCGGCCGGTGGGAGGATTTTTTTTAACTTTGGAGGCATCTCCTGGTACCTGGTGCTGTCCTCGGTCCAGGGGGTGTAGACTGCTCCAAAAACGATCGGGCTGGGCTGCGGTAAGGCTGATGTTAGCTGGGATGAGAGCGGAGCTCCGGGATCACGCGGCCATCTTGGTTAGCCGCCGGACACGCCGAGTACCGATACTTTTTAAAAGTACTCACCGTTTCCGAGTACCGATACTTTTATTTTATGTCATGTGGCCGCTTTTCAATAAGAACAGACCTCATATAAAAATGCCCCCAGCTCACATGTATATAGCCCCCCGATATATACAGTGGCAAGAAAAAGTATGTGAACCCTTTGGGATTACGTGGAGTTTTGCATGAATTGGTCATAAAATGTGCTTTGATCTTCATCTAAGTCACAACAATTTGAAAAACAGTCTGCTTAAAATAATACAACACAAACATTATACAGTTGTGTTCAAAATTATTCAACCCCCAATGCTGTAAAGGGTTTTAGGGAATTTAGTGTACATTTGTAATTGTATTCAGAATGAAATCCTACAAGGACTTTTTAAAGGACCATATGCAACTAAAATGACATCAATTGGTTTTGTAATACAGTAGTAAATGTTTATTTTGTGAATTATTCATTGACACAATTATTCAACCCTTAAAGACTACCACTCTGAAGAACAGAGGTTCATTCAAGTGTTTTCAATCAGGTATTGAAAACACCTGTGGATGTCACGGAGCAGCAATAAAGCATAATAAGCACCAATTAGGCAGCTTTAAAATGACTGTGATACTCAGCTCCTTCTAGACATTTACTGGTGTGGTTACAAACATGGTGAAGTCAAGAGAATGGTCCAGGAAGACAAGAGAAGAGGTGATTACTCATCACAGGAAGGGCAATGGCTATAAGAAGATTGCAAAGATGTTAAACATACCAAGAGAGACCATAGGAAGCATCATTCGCAAATTCAAGGCAAAGGGCACTGTTGAAACGCTACCTGGTCGTGGCAGAAAGAAGATGCTGATTTCGACTGCTGTGCGCTACCTGAAGCGTAGAGTGGAAAAAAGTCCTCGTGTGACTGCTGAGGAACTGAGAAAAGATTTGTCAGAGGTGGGTACTGAAGTTTCAGCTCAGACAATACGGCGCACACTGTGTAATGAAGGCCTCCATGCCAGAACTCCCAGGCGCACCCCCTTGCTGTCTCCAAAGAATAAGAAGAGTCGACTGCAGTATGCCAAAAGTCATGTGGAGAAACCACAGAAGTTTTGGGATAGTGTTCTATGTACTGATGAAACAAAATTAGAACTGTTTGGGCCCATGGATCAACACTATGTTTGGAGGAGGAAGAACAAGGCCTATGAAGAAAAGAACACCTTGCCTACTGTGAAGCATGGCGGGGGGTCAATCATGCTTTGGGGCTGTTTTGCTTCTGCAGGTACAGGGAAGCTTCAGCTTCTGCAAGGTACCATGAATTCTCTTCAGTACCAGGAGATATTGGATGACAATGTGATGCAGTCCGTCACAAACCTGAGGCTTGGGAGACGTTGGACCTTTCAACAGGACAATGATCCCAAGCATACCTCCAAGTCCACTAGAGCATGGTTGCAGATTAAAGGCTGGAACATTTTGGAGTGGCCATCGCAGTCACCTGACTTAAATCCAATTGAGAACCTCTGGTGGGACTTAAAGAAAGCAGTTGCAGTGCGCAAGCCTAAGAATGTGACTGAACTGGAGGCTTTTGCCCATGATGAATGGGCGAAGATACCCGTAGATCGCTGCAAGACACTTGTGTCAAGCTATGCTTCACATTTAAAAGCTGTTATAACTGTAAAAGGATGTTGTACTAAGTACTAAGATTGAATGTCACTTGGGGGTTGAATAAAACTGATAATGATATAAGCAAGGAATTATATAACTACAAAATAAAAAGTAAAAGATTAGAAGTTTAATTCTCGAGATTAGGGGAGGATTCACTAAATAAGTTTTTATTACTTATCATTAAATTAGCTCATCTTTTGTTGATCCATGTAGCATAGAGATATATATATATCTATAAGAGCTGGCTGGTTAAACATTGTTTGCTGGGAAATGCATGTTGTATTAAGCAGAAATGTTTATTAACTATTTGTGTATTAGTTACTAACTGATAAGGTAAATGATATTAATCATATATGCAGTTACTAACCGGAGATACATATATTGTGAAGCTAGTTTTTATATGCTGGATTGTGGTTTATAAATTGTTGTTTATGATATGAGATTTGAAGCTTTTTTGTATACGTAATAAATATATATATATATTTTTATCCGATTATTGATTATTGTATTTTTTAAAGCAAAACACAGACAATTAAAAGAATTCAGGATAATTTCTAAGAGATATAGACGATTGATATTTGTGTCTCGTATAAGTTTCTTATGAAATAATAATCCCTGATATATTGGAGGCGACCGCCGAGGTAGGTCCAGTAAGTCCAATATAGACATATTGGAGGCTTGGCTGATAAATCCAATATATATAAACGTGTTGTATTCACGTGCAGAGATTATATCCGACAGTCCCTGCAGACCAATGCAGCCAGGACTTAAATTTCCACCTTCCAGGGTGCACTACACACTGTCTGGAAGTGCTGGGGGGGGGGGTAAAGCGTCAGTGTAGACGTCTTTTGGCATGCCCTCCTCTTGACATCATCAGAGGGGGCCAGGCACCAGCAAGGAGGAAGGGACCAGGAGGAGAGAGAGCGCAGGCTTCCGTATCCAGCACTGCAGGGGGAGTCTGTTCTCTGACCTGGCAGATACAATGCAGCTCGCTGGGCACCGGCTGCATCTTAGAGGAGGAGCAGCAGGGACACAGGGCCAGGCAGATAGTTAAAAAATTTGGATCCCTGTCAAGGCAAGTGACCAGGGATTAAATTGGGGTTTTTTGCCCCCCTCCTGGTCTTGCGCTCATAGGTGGCCACCTGTACCACCTTACATTGCCAGCTCCTCTGGTCACACTGCTTGCCTGACAATCCGCAGCTCTGGCAGATGTGTGTAAATATGCTGCACCCCCCCCTCCCCATGCTGTTCAAAGTTTCAGCAGCTGCAGAGAGAGGGGGGTGCAACATGTTTACACACATCTGCCAGAGCTGGGGCACTGAAGAAACAGAGGGGAGATTATATTTAATCAGCCCTCCCTTGTCACTTACTGGGAGAAGAGGGGGGTTATCGGTCCCTACATACACTCTTGACAATCGAAAGAGTTCAGGAGCAAAATGAGCTGCCGAGCGCTTCAGATTCTCTGCCTGCCACTGCAGGAGGAGGGAGGAGCATCATGTCCTCTGTTAGTTTGGGCTGGTGGTGAGGTGCCGGTACTGAGTGGTGAGGTGCCGGTATTGAGTACTGGCGAGTACCCCCTGAAAAAAGCCCTGGCGACACAGAAGATTGATGTAAAAATTGCAGAAAAATATATTGAATAAACTGGGTACAAAACGAAGGCAGCAGTATGTATAAATAAATAATAATAGTCCTTGGAAAACAATGGAAGATATGTGATAACAGAGTCTCTGGGGTAAATGGAAACTGAGAAAGGAAACCTGGATAGTAATAGGAGTCTTTTGAGATGGAGTAAGGAGGAACTGTGGATCCGTGGAAATTGCAGAAGAGGGTCTTGGGAAGTAGAAGGTCGAAGAATCCAGAGGCAACCAATGAAGTCAGAGACTGGCGGCATTCTTGGATAGTCGTAATACAGGCAGATGGTTCGGTACACAGGTAGTCAATAGTTCAAGCAGGCTGGCCACAAGGCTCTCGAGCGAGTTCAGGTACGTCCTTAGCTTGTAAAGAGTAAGGGTCACATGTAACGACTGGGGGGGGACCTGACTAGACATGGAGAAGGAGGGTATGAGCTATAGAAGCAGTGACTAGGTGTGAACAGACATGAACTTAAAGAGTAAATAAAGGAATTTATTTACAACACTAAGTAACAAAGAGGAACCACTATAAACAGACAACAGATATCTAGAACACAATACACATGAAACGAGGCCAGGGAACTTTAGCAAAACAAAAGCATAAAGCATAGAAACAGACCTAAACTAAATACACAGTGAATACTAGACTAGATAAACATGAACAAAACTAGACATGGGAAAACACAAGACTATACCTGACAGAGAATACAAGAACTGAGAAAACATAAGCAGGATCAGAATGAGGCTTGAACTCAAAGGGAAAACAGAACAGACTTGACTAGACTAAGAACATAAATCTCTAGGAGGCTTGGATCACAAAGAGTAACTAACAGAAATGAGCTCCAGAACAAATGAGACAGCGTCCTACTTTGGGCACTGCCTGCTTTTAAGCACATGAGTTTATTGACTATGGAGTCCAGGTGTGTATCCATGGCATGAATCCAAAAAGAAACTGAATGTCCAGACTAGAAGCAGATTTCAAAGAAGCCAGAGGTGGTGCCAGATGCACGGAATGTCCAGATTCTCACTGGCAAAGTCCACCTCTGCCAGAGGGGACGCAGGACGTCACACCACATTACATACTTGGTGCTAACGTTAGTACTCACCTGCGTGAGCGTTAACGTTAACCCAAGTAGTTAACGCATATTTCAATCCAAATGCTAACGGGTTAAGTAACCTGTTTGCGTTTTGTATCTTGCGCTTCTCTGCGTGGGGTTATTGTACCTTGCGCTCCCTATACTTAACATGGGGAGCGCGAAGTGTTAATCAACGTTAGGATTACAAAGTCCTAGCGCTAATTAACGTCCGGCTGCAGTTAACAAAAAGTTAACCAGAGCCAGGACTTGGTGCTAACGGATTCCGCTTCTACACCACTTCTGCAGAATCCGTTAGCACCATCCAAAAAAATGTAAAAAATTTATCGTATACTCACCTCTTGTCCCGCGGTGAGGACCGCGGCCCTGTCCGCCTCCTCAGTCCGGCGGGGGCAGGGAAAGACTGGGGGAAAAAGTCCCCTCAGTCTCCTCCTTCATTTCGCTACGCTGACCGACCGGCTGGTCATTTGACCGCCGGCGTCTGCTTCAATGGAGTCCTATGGACTCCATTGAGAGGATGCGCGTGGCTGCGCTTAACGCTGCCACGCGCATCCGGGGGTTTACGCGCTGTAACAATGCAGGCAGCATTTTTTGTGCCTGCATTGTAATCTAGTGGTAAAACGGGTGCACTAGGGGGAAAACTGCGAGCGCAGTTTTTCCTCCCTAGCGCCCCCGTTTTACCGCTTGGAATGTAATGTGGCCCTAAGACTTTAATGACAGAGCACTGCCTGGATGTGGGAGTGATTCTTTTAAGGAAACCAGTCAGTGCTAATTACACACACATGATGCAGGAGGCCTGCGAGAGAACAAAGCAGAGTAACATATACATTAGTATATCACCAAGGCTGTATTCAGGCCGCGATGATGCCAGACTTGGCCTTCTTGTTACGGTGTCGCCGTGGAACCTTACAACGCCTGAACCTCCCTACTTTGAGGCCCAACAGCTCCAACTGGCAGTACCGATCTCCCACCAAAAACGCAACAATGCCATTGCATCCAAACACACGTGTTTGCTACTCGTTTCTGAGTTTGGCTTTTATAATATACTGTATATTACCAGGATACGGATACAGACACTGCTTTTAGATTTGTGTTATTTTTATGCAGGTTGGATGCTGTGCAACTGTGCGAAGGATTGACTTAAATATAAGTATTTTTTACGTGTTACATTTTCAGTGCATGGTGTGTAACCACGAGAGACACTACTTGTGAAAAAATTGCACCTTAAGCACATTATGTTTATATAAGTCATGGTGTTTGGAATAATTAAATGAAAACCTATTTTAGCGCAAAGACTACTATTTTTATATTTTCTGGATGCTTAGACTGCTGACTTCCATCCTGTTGCTGCTCATTTGCAGGAGAATCTGATGGTTGCTTTTTAGTAACAAATGAATAATAAGATCGTATATCCATCTTCTGATGTTATTTTCACCTTCTGCAGGCTAGATTAGTCACATGTCAGGCCTTCTTGCGACGGTGGCGGTGTGTTTCCTGACAAGCGCTCAGCTGTGTGAGCGTTAACGTTAGGTTAAGTCCTAACGACAATTACGCGTTGCTGCGGTTAACTCAACAGTTAACCACAGCTTGGAACTGATGCTAACTGATTCCACTTCTGCAGAATCAGTTATCACCAGCTACAAATCCCTCCAAAATTTAGATAATCACCTCTCATCCCGCGGCGTGAGCATTAACGTTAACTGCGGTGTCTACCGCATATTACGATCCAAACGCAAACGGGTTAAGTAACCCGTTTGCGTTTGGTACCTTGCTCATCCACCACGCCTCCAAAAAGCTGCTTATATGAGGTCTGTCTGCTCCACTACCTCTTCCTCCTCCTCCTTCAATGTCTCTGGCGAAGTGGCAGTTAAACCGACGTGTGGCCGGGGCTACGCAATGGCTCAAGCAAAAAGATGCCATACTATGCTTGAGCTGGTTTGTTTAGGGGACAGGAGCCACACTGGGCCAGAAATTCTGTCAGCTCTGCAGGGGCAGGCGCAGAGATGGTTAACACCACGCCAGCTTGAGCTGGGAATGGTCGTCTGTGATAATGGCAGCAACCTTCTCTCCGCCCTACGCCTGGGTAAATTGACGCATTTACCATGCCTAGCACACGTCCTAAATCTGGTGGTACAGCGTTTCCTAACCAGGTACCCAGGGCTGGCAGAGCTTCTCAGCCAGACCAGAAAAGTCTGCAGCCACTTCAGACGGTCATTCCCAACAAGTGTTCGCCTGGCAGAAATTCAAAGAGAATTCCACCTTCCCACAAACCGCCTGATCTGTGACATGCCCACCAGGTGGAACTCGACATTGGCAATGCTGCAGCACCTACACAAGCAGCAGAGGGCCATCAATGAGTACCTGTGTGAGCAGGGCCGGTGCAAGCATTTTTGTCTACTCAGGCGAAGGTGCGTTTTGGTGCCCCCCCCCCCATCCCTACCATGCCATGTCAATCAGCATTGAGATGCATAATAATCTCTAAAACATACCAAGAAAATAAGTTGTCATTTGCGCTCACCCCCAGGCATGTATTGGCCATAGGGACTACAGGGAGATTCCCGGTGGGCCGATGGCTCTGTGGGCCAGTGTGAATGCTGGTTCACCGCGTGGCTCGCGCTGCCCTTAATGGGTGAGGTGAGAACTTCCACACTGCAAAACAGACGCAGTCTCATATTGCGGCCACCGTGCCGGTGAGACCCTCTGCGCATCCGCCTCACCTTAAGGCATGGTGCACACTTGACCTCAGTGCCACTGCGGTGCTTTACCCAATCGCTCTGCAGCAACTCCAGTATCTGTAGAGCGATTGGTTGAGCGATCCAGTTGGATTATATACTATATTTGTGCGTATTTGCATAATTAAATTGGGCCGGTCTGGATGACATCCAGGGCTGATTTTCTGTCCCAGTCCAGCCCTGCTCACCCCTGTAGCTCCATGTTAAACAAAACACAGAGGTTTTGGTTTATTTGAATGGTCATTAAAGTGTAAGCTCTTCTGCCGCATCACGACACCTCTGGGTCAGGCTAGTCCTTCCTAATGAAACCAAAAGCTGCTTTCTAAGCAACCACATGTCCTCATGCGGCTTCTCAGCCATGAGAGAAACTGGTGGGTTTATTTATACCCTCACCAGGAGCAATTCAGGTTTATAAGATACGTCTACCTTATTGATGTACTTATACACACTGCAAATTACAGAGCTCACTTCAATAAACCTTCCAGTAATGTGCCGTGTGTAAAAGCGTATCACAGAGCTCCACAGCAATAAAACTCATAGTAATGTGCAGAGTGTATGAGCGTATCACAGAGCTCCACAGCAATAAAACTCACAGTAATGTGCAGTGTGTAAAAGCGTATCACAGAGCTCCACAGTAATAAAACTCACAGTAATGTGCGGTGTGTATGAGCGTATCACAGAATCCACAGCAATAAAACTCACAGTAATGTGCAGTGTGAATGAGTGTATAACAGAGCTCCACAGCAATAAAAAAGGTAATGTACCAATATCAGTTTATTCAAACCCCCTGCATATCATTTTACACCCCCAGTACATGATTTTACACCCACCAGCATATAGCAATTTACACCCCCAGTAAATCAGTTTACAGCCCCAGACCCCAGTATATCAATTTACAGCCCCCCCAGTATATCTATTTACGGCCCCCAGACCCAGTATATCAATTTACAGCCCCCAGACCCAGTATATCAATTTACAGCCCCCAGCAGTATAGCAATTTACAGCCCCCCCAGTATATCTATTTACGGCCCCCAGACCCAGTATATCTATTTACAGCCCCCAGACCCAGTATATCAATTTACAGCCCCCAGTATATCTATTTACAGCCCCCCCCCCAGTAAATCTATTTACAGCCCCCAGACCCAGTATATCAATTTACAGCCCCCAGACCCAGTATTTCAATTTACAGCCCCCCAGTATATCTATTTACAGCCCCCAGTAAATCTATTTACAGCCCCCAGACCCAGTATATCTATTTACAGCCCCCAGACCCAGTATTTCAATTTACAGCCCCCAGTATATCTATTTACAGCCCCCCAGACCCAGTATTTCAATTTACAGCCCCCAGTATATCTATTTACAGCCCCCAGACCCAGTATATCATTTACAGCCCCCAGACCCAGTATATCCATTTACAGACCCAGTATAGCAATTACAGCCCCCCAGTATATCTATTTACAGCCCCCAGACCCAGTATATCCATTTACAGCCCCCAGACCCAGTATATCAATTTACAGCCCCCAGACCCAGTATAGAATTTACAGCCCCCCCAGTATATCCATTTACAGCCCCCAGACCCAGTATATCCATTTACAGCCCCCCAGTATATCTATTTACAGCTCCCAGACCCAGTATATCCATTTACAGCCCCAGACCCAGTATATCAATTTACAGCCCCCAGACCCAGTATAGCAATTTACAGCCCCCCCAGTATATCTATTTACAGCCCCCAGACCCAGTATATCCATTTACAGCCCCCAGACCCAGTATATCCATTTACAGCCCCCAGACCCAGTATAGCAATTACAGCCCCCATATATATCTATTTACAGCCCCCAGACCCAGTATATATCCATTTACAGCCCCCCAGTATATCTATTTACAGCCCCCAGACCCAGTATATCCATTTACAGCCCCCCAGTATATCTATTTACAGCCCCCAGACCCAGTATTTCAATTTACAGCCCCCAGTATATCTATTTAGAGCCCCCAGACCCAGTATATCCATTTACAGCCCCAGACCCAGTATATCCATTTACAGCCCCCAGACCCAGTATAGCAATTTACAGCCCCCCAGTATATCTATTTACAGCCCTCAGACCCAGTATATCCATTTTCAGCCCCCAGACCAGTATATCAATTTACAGCCCCCAGACCCAGTATAGCAATTTACAGCCCCCCCAGTATATCTATTTACAGCCCCCAGACCCAGTATATCCATTTACAGCCCCCAGACCCAGTATATCCATTTACAGCCCCAGACCCAGTATAGCCATTTACAGCCCCCCAGTATATCAATTTACAGCCCCCAGACCCAGTATATCCATTTACAGCCCCCCCAGTATATCTATTTACAGCCCCAGACCCAGTATATCCATTTACAGCCCCCAGTATATCTATTTACAGCCCCCAGACCCAGTATTTCAATTACAGCCCCAGTATATCTATTTACAGCCCCCAGACCCAGTATATCCATTTACAGCCCCAGACCCAGTATAGCAATTTACAGCC
Source organism: Leptobrachium leishanense (assembly GCA_009667805.1). Taxonomy (NCBI): domain Eukaryota; kingdom Metazoa; phylum Chordata; class Amphibia; order Anura; family Megophryidae; genus Leptobrachium; species Leptobrachium leishanense. The sequence continues at coordinate 186,020,880 of CM019066.1, forward strand.
CCCCCAGTATATCTATTTACAGCCCCCAGACCCAGTATATCCATTTACAGCCCCCAGACCCAGTATAGCAATTTACAGCCCCCCCAGTATATCTATTTACAGCCCCCAGACCCAGTATACCATTTACAGCTCCCAGACCCAGTATAGCAATTTACAGCCCCCCCCCCAGTATATCTATTTACAGCCCCCAGACCCAGTATAGCAATTTACAGCCCCCCCAGTATAGCAATTTACAGCCCCCCCAGTATAGCAATTTACAGCCCCAGACCCAGTGCAGCAATTTAAAGCCCCCCAGTATATTAATCTACACCCCTCTCCCATTAGTTTATTCACACCTGGTAATAAATCTCCTCTCTGCCTCGCTCCTCCATCGCAGCAGAGTGAAAGCACGCGGGCTGGTGGCTCCTCCTGCAGTTGTTTTCCTGGGCTATGTGGATCACGTGTGGGGGCGGCGCCAAATTACACAGTGTGCCTGCTCGTGTTAAGAACGTGGGATGGGATTGAGACAGGCACACACACTGCAGCGCCGCCGCAAATCTGATTTTTCCGCCCCTCAAACTGGCAGCAGGCCAGGACAGTAAGGCGGCCGCCTGTGCCGCCTTACATTAGCGCCGGCCCTGCGTGTGAGCATGGCACAAGGACAGGTTCAGGTCAACTTGGGTTTTTTTCCCCCCACAGTGGCTGATGATCAAGGATGCATGCTCTGTACTGTCACCATTTGAGGAGGGAACGAGGATGGTGAGCACGGACAGTGCATGCATCAGTGACACAATTCCTTTAGTGTTCCTGCTGGAGCGCACTCTGCGGGGAATTATAGATGTGGCACTAGAGGCAGAGCAGCGGGAGGAAGAGGAGGCCTTCCCTAGCTCTCAAGGCCCCAGTCTTTCCACAGAAAGCATTCCTGCGGGTCCTCAGATCAGACAGGAGGAAGATGAGGAGGATGAGGAGGAATATTTAAGTTTTGGGGCATTGAAGGTGGGGATTCCTCAAGGGAGAGTTTTGTGTCCCCAGAAACCCAAGGAATAGTACGTGGCTGGGAGGAGGTAGTGCAGGATACGGTCATCCTCAGCGACCAGGAACACTCTGAAGCTAATCACACAGTAGAAACGATGGTAAGCGCCCAAAATATGTGCCACCACCCACTACCCAGCTGAACCAGATGATCAGTGGTTTCCCCGAAACCAGAAGAGACAATGGAAATGAATACGTATCTGGTCAGCGTCAAACGAACGCAAGGGATATCGGGCGGTTCTTGTGATAACGTCCTCATTATAGATGTAATATATAGAAAACAAAAGGACAGAACACTACATTGGTGCAGTATGTCTCATACAGAGTATATAATCTATATTAGGGTCATGGATTCACTCACAAAGCAAGAGCCCCAACACTGGCTCTGAGTGCATAAACGCCTGCGGGTTGTTTTTCTGAAATATTCTCAACTAACCCACTCCTTGGTATCGAGGATTCTCCGCCGTTAGTCAGTGAAGAGATGTAAAGTAGAACGGAAAGAATCTCTGTGTGTATCTGGAGTTTACAGATCTGATATACATCTCATAACAAATGGCAACTCACATTTGTTGGAGCTTATTCAAGCTCAAGATAGACGCCAATGGATTTCGGGAGGTCAAATCCAATGAAAAACCAAATGGATTGCTGGAACTTGTTCTTATAAAATTTATTAAAAATAAACAATTTAAAACAAAACTAAAGGTCCAGGACGCATTTTGCGGTAAAGCTACGGCTTCATCAGCTGGTATCAATAGACTAGAACTTCCATGCATGTTAATATAGTGTACAGAATCAAAATTAAATGTCTCCACATGTCCCCAATTAGCGGGTGGCGTGCGTTTCATGTCTCGTTCTGAAGCCTCTCCATATTCTGCGGGGATAACGCCATTCTGCGCAGGCGTAGTGCAGGACTTCCGCATTCCATAATGCGTTCCATCTAATCCGTATCATCGTAATTTCACAGTTTCTGTATAGCTTTCGCAACATATGCCCCTGAACAATTATGTGGAGAAGGCAATAGAAATAAATAATCACATGAGGCCATATAGTATATCTAAAGTTCTGTAGTGAGCAAGCCGTATTCCAATTGAAGTTTACATATAAAAAGGTATTAGTGGTAGCGGTCATATCAATACGTAGATGGATTGTACGGCAATTCAGTGTAATTGACTGGCCAATACAATATGTGGTACGACCTATGTCGTTGTCCGATATAAACACGAATTCAAATGGATCATGATTCATGAATGGGGATAAAATCAAAAATGTGAAAAAGGGAAAGAGTATTATAGTGATTATAATTGATAAATATACAATTAATCACAGTGAATTTCTTTAGTATGTGGGAGATATTGATCAATCTAAAGGCAACAAGAAAGGTGACCTATTAATTATTGAATCGAGTGTATCGAGATGTGTAAATTATTAACGATCTCGTTAATAATTCTCTAAATATCCTACGGAACACCGCTACTTTGCGCTAACGCAGTGGGAAACTTTATGTTTCAAAGTGCATTACTTCGTGTTATTATAATCTTAATTATAGCGGTTGCCATATAGCTGTCGCGACATATGTGAGCTATCCAATATGTGAAAAAAGCAATCAAAAAATAAATAAATAAATAGCAAGTAGTAAGTGGTTCCACAACCATAGAGACTAACAGGGTTATTTAGAGAGCATGAAAAGCAGGAGAATGACTGGAGAATGACTGGAGAATGAAAAATTCTAGGTCAAAATAGCCAAACCAGAAAAATTCTCCCTTTCATCTCACTTTCCAAATCGGCTATTTCGACCTAGAATTTTTCATTCTCCAGACATTCTCCAGTCATTATCCTGCTTTTCACGCTTTCTGAATAACCCTGTAAGTCTCTCTAAAATGACTTTATAGTGAATGGTCATAATGCTATTATTAATTGTGTATTAAGTCCAAAGTGTTCTTATTATCGCCTGATGGCGCTTGTGAAATTTGGTAATGATAACAAATAAAATTGGGATTAATTGATAATATTGTGATCTATAAGGTGAAATTTAATACAGTGATGCATTCATATTATTTTATGGCCTGTAAATGAGGACAATAAAACCATATTTAAGTATTATATAAAATAATATATAAAATATAAGGGGATATATTTTTTAAAATTAGTATATATAATCCAATCCATTAAGGAAAGGTACAAATACCTGATAATCTAGGTTAAGAAAATACACTATACATTAATTAATCGTAAGATATGATAAAGATAGATATAATCAACATATTTGATATTCGTATAATACAGTATATCAGGAATCGACCCACCTATAGTTTTACATAACTATCAATGCTAATTAATTAATCTATACTACTGTAAAGGGCATTGACATCACAGGTAACCATTATGTCATTGGTTTCATACAGTAGATCTTGTAAATGTTTCAACATACTCAATGTTTTTTTAAGGAGGTAGATGCGAAAACATTCATAGATAAATCCAGTTGCCATAATCCAGTTTGGTTAAAAGGTGTTCCTAAAGGACTGTTCGTCCGATTGAGGAGAAACTGTACAGATGTAGAAACTTTCAAAAAACAGGCAGACACCCTGAAGAAAGAATTTTTGGAAAAAGGCTATGAGGAAAACAACTTGAATCATATCATCAATAATCTGGCCCATGAAAATCGTGAGGATTTGCTAAAATATAAACCTAAAAAAAGATTTGAGGGTGAAGAAGTGAGTTTCATTTACGATTATAGTAATAAAGCATCGTATATTAAAAAAAATTTAAAAGACATTGGTATGTCCTACACAATGATAAAGACCTTAGAGAATATGTGGGTAAGACACCAAAAATTATTTTCAGAGGTGCGAAAAACCTAAAAACCAACCTAGTCCATAGCAAGACAAAAAAGATCAGCTGTAAAAAGGGACCTTTTGGATTGAAGCAAGGTTTTTATAATTGTGGGCAGTGTTTAGCCTGTAGATCCACTGGCAATAAAAAAGGGTTTAAAGGATTATATCAGAACCATAAAAACAATCAGGGAATTTTCATTAAAGGTGTCCTTAATTGTTTCTCTAATAACATCATCTACATGTTAGAATGCCCATGCGGCCTACAATACATAGCCCACACCAAAAGAGCCCTCAATGTAAGAGTTTCCGAGCATGTTAGGAATATAAAAAAAGGGTTCGAACAACATTCAGTTTCTCTTCACTATAAAAAGACACATAATAGTCTTCCTGTTGGTCTAAAATTTACAGCAATTAAACAGGTCAAACAAATGGATATAGGTGAAGATTTTATAAAAAAAGTTGGGACAGGAAGAAATGCGCACCATATTTGAGATGGGCACCTTGTCACCTGGTGGTTTGAACAATGATTTTGAAGTCACCCATTTTTTGTAAATCTATGTGAGTAAGCCATCTTCCGTTATGTTTCATCTACTATATCAATTTGGAAGAACTGCTGTTCAAAAAATGTCGTTTAGATGTTAGAATGTCCTTGCAGCCTACGTTATGTGGGCCGCACCAAAAGAGCCCTTAATGTCAGAATTGCCGAACATGCAAGAAACGTGAGCAATAGTTTTGAAAAGCACTCAGTTTCCCTTAATTTCAAGAATAAGCATAGTAGTTCACCCATAGGCCTTAAATTTTGGGCCATAAAACAAATTAAGAAAAGAGATGTAGAAGAAAATTTTATGAATAGGTTAGGGAAAGAAGAAATGAGGCTTATTATTTTTGAAAACAGAACTTTAACACCTGTAGCGCTGGTTTAATTCTGCTGCTGTAATTACTCGTTTCTGGCCACCAGGGGGAGACGAGCGCAATGTAAACCAATACTGGACACTTTTGGACTACGTTTTCCAGCATGCTTTGGGGGAGAGACAGGAAGTGGGTGGGGAGAACCGGGACACATCCGCAACCTCTTGCGGAGGATAGCCAGTGCGCGCCAAGGGGTGAATAGAGCAAGACGCACGTGAGACAAGGAGCGATTGTGACCAGGCTGGAGCGCAGGTGCTGCCTTGCGGACACTGGAGATCGGTATCAGTGACTTTCCAGAGACCTAGTAATCCACCGCTGAAAGGTTTTACACAGATACAGAGCTGCAGATTGGACCCCGAGTTAGGAGACCGCGATGATATAATGGGAGTGCTGGCGGTAAACTGAGCATCTTGTGGCAGAGACGGACAAGCAAGACAAGCGGATCCGGTGGCACAGAGTCCCAGCCAAATTGAGCGGAGAGACGTCCTGGGTCGAGCAGAGTGCAGAGTATCTGGCGGATGGGTGAGAGGCCTTCCAGGCCACAGTACAATAATAAAGCACGCTGCAGTTTGTCTAAATCTACAGGGCCCCAACGTGACTAGTCGAAGACACATCGAAATCATTCACTGGCCAGTTGAATCTAGTACCCGGGTACCAACACACGCATACACGCACACCTTCTTGGGACACAACCTGTACGGGACTCACACTCCGGCAACAAAGGGGTTAAAATTCCTTTTTCTTTTCCGCTGCGCATTTCTCGCATTACGAATTCCTGTAAATATATATGTATACCGTGCTGCTTTATATATGCCAGTTTATAAAATCCACAACAGTGCTGGTGTATATTTATTCCCTAGTGCGGGGAGACTGACCCGAGGTTAAATTCAGCGGCTCCTCCGGGAGTGAGCGCTACACGTGGGGGCTCGTTTCCGGGATCCAGTCTCTGGAAAAAACGCATTTAAAGGGTTAAATATGGATCCAGACACTGCTGCCAAATGGTGTGAGGAGCAAAGTAGTCAGATAGAATTATGCATAGTCATGGATATTCCTGCCGACACTTGGGTCAAAGATCAGATTCGCTGGGCCATGGCCGAGCTGACACCAGATCATCGGGGGTTAATCCTGGACATTAAAGCGAACCCAGATACCTCTCACACGTATGTTCTTTTTGAATGGAGAAAGGGTGTTCCAGTGTGTTTTCAGGGCGCGAGCGTGAAGCTAACCGATGAGGTGGAAGTTCAACTGATTCAGCAAAGTGCGCCACTTGGCGATCCCGCGAGTGTCCCCGCGCCCAGTCTGCTGGCCATGATCGGGCCTGAATTTATAGTGGTTATTGGAGATTTGCTGGCTAAATGTCAAAGAACAAGCCCTCCGCACACTAACTTTGGTTATCGACGGTTGAGAAATTTTACAGGAAACGTACCAACTCCGGCGGGAGAAGAAACCTTCGAAGAATGGGTAGAACAGGCGATGCAGGCTCTGGATGAGTGGGACGTCCCCGAAGCACAGAAGAAGCAAAGAATTACTGAGAGCTTAAAGGGACCTGCGTCAGAGACTGGAAGAAACCTAAAATTGAGTAAACAAGACTGCACCCCTTTAGATTACCTAAACGTACTACAGGAAATTTTTGGGCGAACGGAAAAGGCTGCGGAGCTCGTGTACCAGTATGAACATACTTACCAGTGGAAAGGTGAGAAGATGACTGAATATATGAGGCGCCTAGATAAGATTCTGCACCAGATACTTCTTAAGAAAGGGGCCGAACCGGCCGAAATAGATAAAATCCGAATACAGCAGATCCTGAGGGGCGCTCAACCTCTAGATCCTGTGATGCTACAGCTGAGAACCAGAGAAGGTAACCGAGAATTGAAATACCTGGAACTGATCCGAGCTGTCAGAGAGGAAGAGGCTCTACTTGAAGAAAAATCCCTTAGGGAGGAGAAGTCTGCAAGAAGGGGAGAAAAGGTTTATGTCCAACCTGTAAGGTATAATGAGTGTTCGTCGGACGAAGATGATCCGAAGGAGACATATGAGCCGAAAATTGATCGACAAGAGCAGCTCACTGTCTATGGTGAGATGCAACAGACTCTCAAGAGAGTACAAGAGGCCCAAGCTGGATTGGAACAGGCCCACGCGCATCTGCACCGGGAAATCTTGAAGGTAGCAGAAATCCAGATTGAAATACAGAGGTCGGTTGCTTGCTGAAGGCGGAGCTGACTTCCGGTGGGTGCAGTCGCAGGTTCGAGAGCTCTACAGCTACTTTAAGATTATTTTGCATTTTACAGCGACTCACCCTCGAGAGAATTATACCCCCGGGAGGCGGAATCCTGCAGGCTATTTATTCTTCTCCGGAGCTCCGGTTTGTGCCCTTTGCGGCGCCGTTTTGGGGACTTTTGAGAAGTGCGGCCTACGTCTGGCGGCCATTTTAGAGGCGCTCCTCCATCCTATAGCACTGCACGTAATCTATTTATAATCATGGGGAGGAAATCGGGGAAAAAATCCCAGCCACCGGAGAGCCCCCGACAGAGGGACATACGAGAATCTCTGGGAGAAAGCAGAAGAAAACAGCAGGCTGCTCCACGTACTTACCTGTCTCCCACGATGAGCTCTTCCGACGGCGAGGATCCGTACTGGTCGGAGGCCTCTGCGGCTACCCGAAGATCACCCCGAGACCCGGCTAAGGTGCGACAACAGTCGGTCGGATCTGACCCTTTAACACACGGAGTGATACGTGCGGCGGCTGCCGAACGAGGTGAGGCACAAGATGCTACGTCCCAGGTCGCTCGTGGTCTGCTGCCCTTCACGGAAAGTGATATCCGGCGCCTGTTAAGAGAGTCGATGGAGGAAATGAGAGCGATGTGGCGTGCAGATTTTAAGACCTTGAAAACAGAATTGGTGACCATTAAGGGGCGGCTGACGGCTGTGGAGTCTCGGGTTGAGGAAGCTGTAGCGACTCAGGCCCTCATTGCGCCGCAGGTGGAGGCTCTGCAACAACAGGTGACCCTGCTCACCGGCGCGGTGGAGGCTGCAGAGGTTCGACACCGCAGGAGGAATGTGCGGATCAGAGGAATCCCGGAGACGATCGTAGCAGATGCCTTGTTGCCGTATGTTAACGAATTTACGCTACACGTTTTGGGGGCTCCGGCAGGATCTCACCCTCTTTTTCGACATGTTGCGCGCTTACGGAAAGCGGCGACGGCACCAGCAGATTCCCCTCGGGACGTGCTCGCGATTGCCATGGAAGAGTCGGACAAACGTAAACTGATGTCCAAACCGGCTGCTCGGGCTCCGATACTTTTCGGGGACCACTACCTGACTCTCTTTAATGACCTTCCGCTCTTGACACTCGTTGCCCGGAGGCAATTTCGGGAGATATCCACTTATTTGAGGAGCAGTGGGATTCGATATCGTTGGGGGGTGGCGGGATCTATGCATATCTGCCATGATAACGTGCCTCATTTGGTGTCTACTCCAGCGGCTGCCTGGCATCTGTTGAGTTCCCTGGGCCTCTCCCCTCCCCGAGCGACACCTGGCCCGGGTCACGGAGGGTCTTCCCATGAGTCTCTAGACCCGGGTTAGGGGCCGGAACGCTGTATGGCTCTGTTTCGTCCCTACCCGGGGGATGTTGAGGTGTTAGCCTTTTCTGATCTCTCCTCCTTTTAATTTTAGTTTCTTTTATGAAGGTTTAAATGTTTCATTTATCTTTTTATTTTATGATTCCTGCCCTTCGTCTTCGTATTTTAGCATTTCCTGGAGGATCGATACGCTGTTTCTGTATACGTGCAGTTTCTTGTGATGACCTTATGTGGTTTTACATGATATGTTTCTTATTATGTCATGTGACAACCTTAACGTAACCCTGCATGCTGTATTCCGGATATCACTTAGAGACACTATTTCCATGGATGCCGATACCTGATTTCTCGATTGTCTATTATCTTTCTCTCTCCTCGGTTGAACCGTATTTGGCAGACGATTTTGATAACCCCCCCCCCTTACTCACTATGACTTACCAAAGACACCCTAGAATTTCCCGATGATATTTATCATTTTAACTTCATGTTTCTCAGCTGATGATTTCTCTTCGCTCTTTGATGTCATTTTCGTTACTTATGTATGCTATGTCGGCCCTTTGATGTCATGTTTCCTGCTGTTTTATTTCGTATAGCTGAACCCTTTTCTGTATGTGATATTATGAGAGTTCCTGTGGCCCTGCGAGGTCAATATTACCGGTCAACTTGTGACCCTTTTGTTATTTACAAAATAAAAACTTTAAAATATAAAAAAAAAGAAATACAGAGGTCTCTTTCAGATATGCGAACAGCAAGGGTTTCTGTGGCATCCGACAGGTGGTCTTCAAATGAGACGCAGCGAGAAAGTGCGCCCACGTCTTCAAAGGAAAGATGTTTCAGCTGTGGAGAATTGGGCCACTACCGAGCGCAGTGTACGAACCGAAGGCCTGAAGGAAAAAGAGTTGAAGAGTTCTTAAAGGCCTTAGAAGGACTGTTATCTACCTCACAGGTGGGAAACTTCAGAGAACCCTGGTGGAGAGAACAAACTGAGTAACCAACTGCTGGAGACTACTACGATCCCCAAGATCCAAATAGGAGGCAGGGAGGGTCTGAATATGTATCTGCTAGAAATAGAAGATCCTCTCCCTGGAGGTCCGGTCCTACGTCACGGGAAAACAATGCACGCCCTCAAACACCGCGAGTGAGGACGAGGGTTAGGTTACAGCAGACTGGGCCTATGCTTCCTACTACTACGGAGAAGTACCCTGATAAACTGATAGGTCCTTCGCCCGTCATTCCAGTTCAAGTAGAAGGGATCTACACCAAGGCTCTTCTAGATTCAGGTGCTCAAGTAATTCTGATCTACCGAGACTTCTATCAGAGATACTTGAAACATATACCCCTGAAGAAGTTGAAGGATCTTGAAATCTGGGGTATGGGGCTGAGCGGTTTCCCTATGATGGATATCTACAGGTGAAGCTGGAATTCAGCTCCGTGACCATTGGACAACCGAGAGTATGTGACACGTTGGCCATTGTGTGTCCTCGGCCCTCGGGAGCTAATCGAAGTTCTATGATAGTGGGGACCAACACCGACTTAGTGAGACGTCTTCTAACCCCACTGGTGAAGGAAGAGAATCACGCTCCCAAAAAGGCGCACTCGATGTTACGGCCGGTCTGTCAACGGATGGTCAGAGAACAGAGAGCCTCTGCAGAAGTGAGGCAGCTGAGGAAAACAGAAGGGACAGAGAAGGCTATACAGTCCAGAGAAGTCCCTGAAATAATCTCTGCAAGAGTTTTGAAACGGACAAGTGGAAGAGTTGCCGTCAACGTATGTAATGTGTCTGACTCTTCAGTAAATTTGAAGGCACGGATGTCAATCGGGCGAATGGCTTCTGTTAAGCCCCTCTCCAGTACCGTTCTAGGGAGGAGAGTGAATAAAGCGATTCAAGCTGAACGATTCTACCCTAAAGATGCTCCTATCTCATTCAAGTGGAAGAAGCGGGTTCAGTCTCCATTACTCAAGTCGGAAAATTCGTTCTCCAAGTATGAGGTTAATGTGGGATGCGCTAAGCGCACTAAACACCACATTCGTCTCCAGGATGATAAGACTTGTCGAGAAAGGTCAAGAAGAGTTCCATTGGGAGGCCTAGTTGAACCACAGAATCAAAGCCCAAAGCGTTCTATCCGACCCCCCCAGAGACTTACCCACGACTCACCAGGACATAGCACTGAAGAGGCTGTCACCACAGTGTGAAGGTTGCCCGAAGTGTCTGCTATGTTAGCTGAGGTAGCCAGAAGTATGAGTAAACTTGAGGATGTATACCTAACCCATTGTATGTTTGCTGCTGAGCCTATATATATCGACTGATGTAATGATGAAATGTAATGTAACGGTTACACCTCCTTGGAGAGACCGAAGAGTTCTAGGAGGGGGAGAGTGTAGCGCTGGTTTAATTCTGCTGCTGTAATTACTCGTTTCTGGCCACCAGGGGGAGACGAGCGCAATGTAAACCAATACTGGACACTTTTGGACTACGTTTTCCAGCATGCTTTGGGGGAGAGACAGGAAGTGGGTGGGGAGAACCGGGACACATCTGCAACCTCGTGCGGAGGAGAGCCAGTGCGTGCCAAGGGGTGAATAGAGCAAGACGCACGTGAGACAAGGAGCGATTGTGACCAGGCCGGAGCGCAGGTGCTGCCTTGCGGACGCTGGAGATCGGTTTCAGTGACTTGCCAGAGACCTAGTAATCCACCGCTGAAAGGTTTTACACAGATACAGAGCTGCAGATTGGACCCCGAGTTAGGAGACCGCGATGATCTAATGGGAGTGCAGGCGGTAAACTGAGCATCTTGAGGCAGAGACGGACAAGCAAGACAAGCAGCTCTGGTGGCACAGAGTCCCAGCCAAATCGAGCGGAGAGTCGTCCTGGGTCGAGCAGAGTGCAGAGTATCTGGCGGATGGGTGAGAGGCCTTCCAGGCCACAGTACAATAATAAAGCACGCTGCAGTTTGTCTAAATCTACAGGGCCCCAACGTGACTAGTCGAAGACACATCGAAATCATTCACTGGCCAGTTGAATCTAGTACCCGGGTACCAACACACATGGGTTCGATCCCAGCGAGCAACCTCTCCAGTAAGTGTCCTTGGCAAAGACACCTAACGGTACATACTCGCCACCCAGGACACACTTGAAAACAAGAGAAATCTTAATGTATCCTTCCTGGTAAAATCCTTTCTCAAAAAAAAAAAAAAACACACGCATACACGCACACCTTCTTGGGACACAACCTGTACGGGACTCACACTCCAGCAACGAAGGGGTTAAAATTCCTTTTTCTTTTCCGCTGCGCATTTCTCGCATTACGAATTCCTGTAAATATATATGTATACCTTGCTGCTTTATATATGCCAGTTTATTTGAGACCAGTAAACTATATAACTTATAAAATCCACAACAGTGCTGGTGTATATTTATTCCCTAGTGCGGGGAAACTGACCCGAGGTTAAATTCAGCGGCTCCTCCGGGAGTGAGCGCTACACACCAAACGGTTAAAACGATGATTTCGAGGTCATTCATTTCCTGTAAAATATATGTATGGATCTTCCTTGCACTGACTATATGGGAAAAACTAGTGGTGTATTTTGGCCTATACCGACAAGGCCTAGGCCTAGGGCGGCACTTTCCAGGGGGCGGCAGCCCGCACGGGTGGCCCCACCCCTAAAAAAAATATATATATATTTTTTTTTTTTACTTTTGCAAAGTATTTTACCAGGAAGGATACATTGAGATTTCACTAATTTTCAAGTATGTCCTGGGTAGGCAAGACGTAGGCTTTCACTTTCCAGGGGGCAGAAAAAAACCTCACCACTAAATGGGTTACTCACAGAGCACCGAAATGACGCCAACATTTTGGTGTTCTGTAGTTCCCTGCACTTCGGGGAATAAAATTTCCCCACCCTGCAGTGAATTCACCATTTACCGCAGGGTCCCCAAAGTGCATGGAGTCGGCCGCTGAATGCTGCCACCGCAAACCCGTGGCCTGCTGCTTTCAAAAGAACTACTGAACGAAAATGTCTGGAATTTACATATAAAAGATCCTATGATTGATAATAACAAGTTCTGTTACAGAAAAAAGAAAAACCACTATAAAAAAAAAAGGGGGGAAATTTTGCCAAAAAAAAATCTGAAAAATGACTAAATGGTACTAAAAAAAATTAAGTAATAAATAAAGACTTTTACTGCAGATTAAAATAATAAATGGTTTATTAGATATTGCATAAAAACAGGAATATTTTTAAAATTGAAACCTATGGGGTTCGCCTGAATAAACCTGCTGATTGAAACCACGAACATCAGGGCATTTCACTTCCATTTCTCTGCTATTTGGTGTTCTCTGAATAGATTAACCATTACTTCTCTATGGGGATTTGCACTGCCTTCAAACAGCACCGTACTTGCTGGCAGTTCGCCAAACTTGTGTGTGAGCATATCACAGAGCAGTGGTGTACTTAGGGGAGTGACGGAGGGCGGGCCGCCCCAGGTACCAGTGATTATTGGGGTGTCATTAGGGGGTACTAGGAGGTGCCACTGTCACTATGTGTCAGCTTTGAGCGGTGTTCTCAAACAACGAGCAGCGGAGCAGGGCGTTTGCATACGGAATAAAATCGAATAGAATAAAAATCCCCCTCTCCTCCCCTGCCCTGCAGCAGCTCTAGGAGAGGGGAGGGGGATGTGATTTGTGTGCAGAGAGAGAAGATGACAGTAAACGGCAGGTAAAGGCAGGGGGGGTATCAGCAGAATATGAAGCCCTGTCTGCTTACTGCTGTTTAAAGTGGACCTTTCCTTAACCAGCAATGCAGTGATCGAAATTTGTCATTGAGCTGCCTGGCTCCTGGTGAGGCTGCGTGCGTGCAGGTCACGCGGTCCGGCCAGTCAGGTGGTACTGAGTCTCAGTACCACCTGACTGGCTGAACCACGTGACACACATGCACGCAGCTGCCCGCCCTTTTGTTAACACAGACTCTCACTCTATTCTGGACTGAACACCCACCAGGAAGGGAATCAAAGCCACGGTGCACCCTCTGGCAGTGGCACCCCACTGCTGACAAGATGGCTCCACGCACAGGCACAGCCGCGATCCTAACGTGGCCTGGAGGGACCTCCTGCTACACAGTCCCTCCAGGGACCGTACACAGTCCCTGTTGATTCTGCACACAGCCCTACCGCGGACGGAGGCCGGTAAATATAGAATAAATAATTGCTGTGTGCTCATATACACTCGGTTTGCTGGGAGTTTTATTGCAGTGGATTTTGATGCACTCATACACACCACACATTGCATTGCTGGGAGTTTTATTGCAGTGGATTCTGATGCACTCATACACACCGCACATTGCATTGCTGGAATTTTTATTGCTGTGGATTCTGATACGCTGACACACACCAAACATTGCATTGCTGGGAGTTTTATTGCTGTGGATTCTGTGATACACACTGCATATTACTGTGAGTTTTATTGACCTGGAGCTCTGGGTTACGCTCATACACACTGCACATTACTGTGAGATTTATTGCTGGGCAGTTCTGTGATATGCTCATACACAGTGCACATTTCTGTGGGTTTTATTGCTGTGCAGCTCTGATATGCTCATACACAGTGCCCATTTCTGTGGGTTTTATTGCTGTGCAGCTCTCTGATACGCTCATATGCAGTGCACATTTCTGTGGATTTTATTGTTCAACCAATTAGAGCGGCTGTGATCCAGTATACTTGACATGCGTGGCTGTTCTTTGTAAAAATGCTTGAATTTAAACATTTCATAATTTTATTTATCTCAATAGATACATTTGAAATGGTATACAAAATATATAAGTAGGCACTTGGTATCGACTTTTAATATAAAGAGAGGAAAAGGTGGACCTTAAAGAGGAAGGGTGGGGATTAACCAGGAAGAGGTGTGCCCTTGACAGGAAAGTGTGCCTCAAATTTAAAATAGGGGGTGCACGAGTTTAGTCAGGCCTAGGTCAGCACAAAACCTAAATACACCACTGGAAAAACCTATGCAGCCAATATCAGAACTAATTCATATGATAAGGTCCATACCACGATACTCATAGAAAGATAACATAATTTAATGTTTATAGTCACACCAGCACTAATATTGCACATATAAAATAATATATATAACAAATAAATAAATAAGTTAAATGAATATACAACATATGCACTATTATGCAATGTAAGCACTTAATAATAGCACATAGCACGATGACACCAGTCCTGGAGTTAACCCCTAACTGCCACCAATGGTGGAGATAGGTGGTTCCAATGAACCCCCTATCTCCCGATCCGTGGCAGTTAGGGGTTAATGTTTGATATTGTTGGATCGGCCAGAGCATGGCCGTTCCAACAATACCAAACATGACTATGAAAAAAGTTTTTTAAAAAAATAAAAAATAAAAATAAAAAAATATTTAAAAAAAAGTGTTTTTTTTCTTTTTTTTGGTTCGTTAATGCAGCAATATTGTTTCCATTTCAATTATAATGTGAACAATGATGCTGCACTAACGATTTTTGTATGCGGTGGGTTTGTTAAAAATCGCGTAATTTTCCCCAAAAAAAAATGTAACGAGACCCCATCTCTAATTTTTTTAACAAGCGCACCCCATACAAAATATAACCGCAATTGCTCGCATGTTAAAATGTGAAAAAAAAACACTTTACACGTTATAAATTATTGAAAATTCATATTTTATTGCATATTTTGTTATAATATACAGACAGGACATAACGTATACATATAATAATGACATATTATGAATTTGCCGTGTCTGACGGAAAGAACGATATATAATATGTCTGGGTCATATACTAAAATAAGCCTTCAAAACACGTTTAAACATGATGAGCAAAACCGGTAAAAATTACCTCAGCACAGAGGCTGGAAATGCCTCAGCAGCGAAAGGGAATGGAGTACATGGGAGGACATCACGGAGGAAGCCATTGCTGTCCAAAAAGAATATTGCAGCACGCTTGAAGTTTGCAAAAGAGCACCTGGATGTTCCACAGCACTACTGGCAAAATATTCTGTGGACAGATGAAACCAAAATTGAGTTGTTTGGAAAAAACACACAACACTATGGGCCATATTACATAGTTGGTGCTAACTTAACCAGAGCAGTTGTAAACTTAAAACCTCCGGGCAATATTACAATCTTGGTGCTAACTTAACCAGAGCTGTTGTAAACTTAAAGGGCCATATTACATAGTTGGTGCTAACTTAACCAGAGCTGTTGTAACCTTACCAGAGCCATTATAGCCTATGGAGGTTTTAAGTTTACAACAGCTCTGGTTAAGTTAGCAACAGCTTTGTAATACTGCCCAAAACCTCCATAGGCTATGGGCCATATTACATACTTGGTGCTAACTTAACCAGAGCTGTTGTAAACTTAAAGGGCCATATTACATAGTTGGTGCTAACTTAACCCGAGCTGTTGTAAACTTACCAGAGCCATTATAGGGCTATATTACATACTTGGTGCTAACTTAACCAGAGCTGTTGTAAACTTAAAACCTCCATAGGCTATAATGGCTCTGGGAAGTTTACAACAGTTTTGGATAAGTTAGCACCAACATTGTAATACTGCCCATAGCCTATGGAGGTTTTCAGTTTACAACAGCTCTGGTTAAGTTAGCACCAACATTGTAATACTGCCCTCCATAGGCTATAACGGCTCTGGGAAGTTTACAACAGCTCTGGTTAAGTTAGCACCAACTATGTAATATTGTTACCGGAATCCACTTGGTTCACTCGGGACGAGGCCGGACCGGACACGGGCAAGGATTGTCTGAACACGAGTCTCGTCAGGAAAGGCAAACTTTATTGTGACGTCACAGAATGCTCAGACAGGATTGAATCGCAAAGACTGAGCATCGATTACACAGTGACATGAGGTTTTATACCCCAAATACATAATTCGGTACATCCCAATTAGCCCACCTCCCGATGACACTCTCCCACCCCACGTGGGTTAATACCTCCCTTAATCCTAATACAAAGACATTCTATTAATTGGCCGTAAATTGGCAAACTTCATGTTAGTTTCAGTGAATCATGATTAGTTGCTTTTCCGGATCCCGGGCTGCGCCCCCCTCCCTAGCGACTACAATCACTTGTTGCAGTTAACACCTGGTCTGATCTATATACTCTTTTGTCTCTCAGCGGGCCTCAACGACCTTGGCGTGTCTACTCCTCTTTCTGTCCTTCCGTGCCAGGAACAGCCTAGACCTTTCTCAAATTCTAATTATTTTTTCTGCTAATCTAACACATTCCTAAATTTCTACGTATATGTCATTCTAGTTTCAGCTAAAAACTTGCCTAATTATTTCAAGTGAACCAATATTCTGAACAAGATGGCCGCCTAGCTTATAATGGCAGCCATCTTCCAGCCTATTTCCACTTCATTCCCTCCTTGGCTCAAGCCTCAGGCTCTTCTCCTGAGACTTGTAGCCATTACGCCTTACTAGTTTTATTCTCGAGTTCCTCATACTTTGGGGGCCTATTTTCGTTGAGAACATACCTTGTGGGATAATCAGTGGTATCTTTTGTGTCTGTGCAGGTGTCAGTGCCTTCTTGCATAGCGGCCAGAGACAAAGCCCTATACGATATAATAGTGCTCCTACGATCAAAATCACCACCACCATCAGAATCATGGATCCAATCTGCGAAATAAATCTCAGAATGGATCCAAACCAATCTCCGATTGCTCCGAACCCACGGAGTGGATTCCAGCCTTCAGCAACGATCCTCCTTGCTGTGTTCTGCAACTGTGCTACCTTTTCTTGGTGATCTTGAATTACCTGGTAATAGTCAGGGATGTCATGTGTAGCGTTCTTGATGAAAGTGCAACATTCATAATGCATTGTCATTTCACACAATCCATTCAGGGCTGCACTAATCTGTTCCAGTGCCATATTGTGTATCATTTGCACCTTTCTTATCTCTCGTACTTCCAGATTCAACAACTGGATATTCCAACTAGTCTTATTCAAAATCTCATCCATCAAACTGGCATAACTGTTCATTCTTGCCATCAACTCTCTTCCCCATCCAGTCCATGCTGGAAGCCATGCCCATATTCGATCCGCTTTCTTGAATAGCTCTCTCTTCTGTCTTTCAAACACCAGTGGATACCTAGGGTGAAGTATTGTGTCTGAATTAGTGTCTTCCCCCCTTACCCTCTGGATTGGGATCAATTTAGCCAAATAACACATTCCCGTTACTGTAGGTGGTACCCATGTGTAACACACTCCTTCACAGCACACCTGGTACCCTCCTTTCACTATAAATGGTGATGAGTATAGTGTTCCCTTTGTTATCGCTATTGCAAGCGGTCTCAGTCGTCTCATCATATCCACCACATCTAGTTTTCGATTGGTCGCATTCGCAATCTCCTCCTCTTGCTCTCTAGTGAATTGCCTGCATCGTATATATATATAATGCGCCTTCAGTCCTGTTCTGAATATGTAAATGTATGATGTCCAATTAAACTAACTCGAATTACATACCCCACCCTCGTTATTTATCTCCTTATCTGGGCCTAATTGAAAACACCACTCTGGTTGGTACACTGGTCCTATTATGGGGTGCCCGGGACTGAATGGTTCTGGTTTCTCCCTTGACATATCAACTGCCTGCACTGTAACATTTTCTGATGCAAACATACTCAAATTCATTGGGACAGAGGCGAATGGTATATGAATTGTCTCTGGGTGCAGTCTACTACACACCCAACATGTGGTTTGCCCGGACTTTTTAGCATAGTCATATTTAAATTGCACAAGTAAGTGTCCTTTTAGCTGGGTTCCAGATAGCGCCTCTCGTTTTTGTCTCCACATGGTACGGTTCTCCATCACCAGGTGTGTACCATTCCGAGTTTTGGTGGTGCTTGGGCACTTGGGGCATGTTTCACGTGACAGTCCATAAATCAAATGTGCAAGAAACAAAATCAGTACCAGAATTTCCCCAACTGTCAAAAACCCCTGGGCAATTCTCTTCACAGGCACATAAACCCAATCCCTCCCCGCCGGAATTTCAAAAACAAAAGACATTTCCGGTTGATCACGGGTCGGGGCTGGGCCCCTAAAAGTAACCCTCTCAGCATTCTCCATCAGTGGATAATTAGATCTCGTTGTATCCATCAGAACACCCAAGGGTTGAGTATCTTGGATGCTTTCAGTCGAATCTCTCAAGGGCTCATGACTGTGGTCTTTGTTAGCTTTAGCCTCAGTGGATTGGTCTCGTTGGTGACGACCTTCCATACTGGTTCAGGATTGGCCGCAGCTACCTTCAGTCTGGAGTGATGTATCCACGGGACCACCTCGGCAACCTTTACTGCTGTAGGGGTCGATAACAGGACAAAGTAAGGACCTCTCCATTTTGGGCCTAGTGGATCATTTTTCCACTCCTTCACCCATACTGAATCACCTGGACAATATTTATGCAGTGGGGGATACAAAGAGTGAGGTATATTATCTCCCACCCAAGTATTTAATTTCTGCATTGCTTTACCCAAAAGTAAAACCTGATCATTCAATTTAGTTTCCCCTAATGCCCAAAGGTCCCCCCTTAGCCCATTGATCAGAGGGGTAGGCCGTCCAAATATGAGTTCGTACGGACTTAGCTTCAATTGGGGGTTGGCCTGCACCTAATGTGTAATAGGACTATCGGCAGCACATCCAACCAGCCTAGTGACGTCTGGCACAGTTTGGACATCAAAGTCTTTAGGATACGGTTCATTCTCTCGACTTTTCACGAGCTTTGGGGCCTGTAAGCAGTATGTAACTTCCAGTAGACATGTGCATTCGTTTTTAGTACTAAAAATGATTTAGTCCGAATTTTGGGATAATTAGTTTTCGTATGACTCAAGAGAAACGAAACTGCTCAGTACAAAAAACGAAAAAAACTAAAATAAAATTGCACTATTTTAGTTTCAGTCCTTTTTGTGATATTACATTGATGAGTGAAGGAGACCAGCAATTAAGAGCGCAACATCCGAAGTTCTGCACCCTCCACATGCCAATGCAGTAGGATGTTCTATACAGAGAGGGGCATTAATTAATGCAGGAGGATGTGTTCTATATACATTATACAGAGAGGAAATTAATGCAGGAGGATGTTTATAATACATTATACAGAGAAAGGTATAAATTGAGGGGGATGTTCTATACAGAGAGGACAGTATTAATTATTCAGGAGGATGTTCTATATATTATACAGAGAGGGGTATTAATTAATGCTGGTGGATGTTGTATACATTATACAGAGAGGGGTATTAATTAATGCAGGAGGATGTTCTAAACATTATACAGAGAGGAGCCTTTTTTTTAGCCCTTTAAATCCAGTGGCTGTGAGCGCGGAGATCGACTGCTTGTTACATTAGCTCTCAGTACAATGTATCAGGCTCAGCTGTTACAGTAACTGACTGTAACAGAGCTCAGAGTTTCAGTAAAACAAGGAAATAATATTTTTCTAACCTCTTATATATAAAATATTATTTACTAGTTTTTACTGAAACTCTGAGCGCT